>OY744605.1:48335078-48567578 GCA_963556255.1 Allolobophora icterica
TCATGGTAACAACATTTTTAGTCACTGAAACAGGCCACATTTTTAGCTGGAAAATAACATTCATTTCCTCAGTCATCTTCGATGTTTTAATAACATGCATACAAGAGATTTATCGTATGGAGCTAAAAAAAACATGGCAAATTAATATAAAAATTCATTAGTTCAATGCAGAACTTGTAAAAGCAATACTTTACATTATGCACGATTAAACTAAACTGAGCTAAAGTTCGTGATCATCTTGGTGAACAGAAGTCAGTAAGTAAACAGAGTGAAAGGGTGGGTAACTCTGACTGAATGGAAGCAGAAACTAGTGAAGAAAATCAGTTTAAGAAAACTGCCTGGAAATCCTGTAACTTAACTAAAATACAGGCATACTCCAATTGAGGCAGGAGAGGTAAATAAACTGAGTCACACTACAGGTGAGGTACTTAGGCAAAGTAATTGTACACTGTACAGTTATCAATTTATCATACATCCTCACAGACTGTTATTTGAAGGTATAGTCATGGAGCTAGCTCATGTTTCGTGTGCACTTCAATGTACCCTCAGTTTGACCTCACAGGGTCATTATAGGTCATGAAAGTGTGTCAAAAAAATTGGTCACATGATCCGCTTATTGATCGCTTAGCCGCCATATTGGATTCAAGATGGCGGAAAAAGGACTTTTTAAATCGCTTGCATCTCGGCCATTTCTTATCCGATTTCGACGTTTTCTTTTTTAAATTGTAGGTCTTGATTAGAGCTATCTTTTTAGTCCTTATGTATTTTTTACTAATTATAACCGTTTTTGAGAAATTTAGCAAAAAGAATTTTTTGAAAAAGAAATTTTCTGTATTTTTTACTTTTTGCCACTGAAGGAGTTGAAAATGGAAAAATATTACTCTGACAAAAGATTATCAGCATTTAATAAGCTTTAAAATGGTACTATTGAAAGTAGTATTATGTTGTGCCATTTGCTTCTAAGAATCAATATTGTAATCCAGTGCAGTGTCATTTGAGTAGCCAAGCGTACCTTTCATATGCCTGTTTCACAGCTATTCTCCATGCGATTTTGACGTTTTCTTCTTTGAATTGTAGGTCTTAATTAGTGCTATGTTTTTGGTCTTGCATATTTTTGGCTAATTATAGCAGTTTTTGAGAAATAAAAAAAATAATATTTTAAAACCAATTTTCTGTATAATTTCACCAATTTTTCAATCTTAATTTTTTGTTTTTTTTACGTTAAGGTTCTTATAAGTATCCAGGGCCCTAATGGAGAGGGTACCTTTAAACAATGTTATGAAGAAGAAACATGACACCTCATGTGTTATCTGTCAAAAGAAGGGGGCTACAAGCTTTCCACTTACAGTGAGAATAATGGCAGGAAGAAAATTCAAGAAGCGTCTGTTGTTCTCCTGGATGATATTCTTCAGAAGTGCCAGAAGATGGTATGGACATTTACTAAACGTCCAACCTGAAACGCACTGATCTGAACCCCTTCCCCCCCCCCCCCCAAAAAAGCGTTGTAGCAGCAGAAATTCTGAACAATTGAAAGATTCTTCATCTTTGTGTGTGATTTGTATGAATCACGTGAGGTACGGACAAAATAAACTATTTTGTATATGCTGGAAAAATTAACTCTAGATTTCTTAAATGCTACAGTTAAATGCTTCAGTTTCGATACTATCAAGATGATGCTTTTGATAGAACTTCCACCCTTTAATTTGGTTCATCAGTATTTTTCACTTACACAAGCAAGAAAACAGAATCCCAAATGGTGCTATCCACAAACGTCACTGCAGTTACTCTGGTGGAAAGGCTGAGAGAAACTCCAGTAGTTGAGGATTGTGCAAAGCAGTTACTGCAAGAATGTCTTGAGTACGCTTTTCAATTAAAAGCAATGCTTATGATATAAGAAAATCACTGGATGAGTTTAGAGCCTGTAAACCACAGTTATGGGAAACTTTTTCTCTACACTTTTACCATCATATTCTGCATCACATTCTGTGAAACGAAAATATATTTTAGTATTCAAATACATGATGTATAAGGGAAAGCCTCCTTGTTGATTATGATGTCATAAATTATACACAAATTGACACGGTCAGAGACATTAATACAGATCATGAACAGGCTTGACCTTGGTGTTAGCTAAGATGAGGTCGAACGACAGGTTGATAGACTACTGACTCAAATACGTAGTACACTACTCAAGAACACCACTTCCACCTGATATGCAGAGAAATCTGCTCATTGGAATCAGGTGCAATGGGCAATTTCGACGATAACGAGCATGTTCTATCAGGAAATAGTAACAGGTAACAGTCATGATACAGCGCTTGTAATTTTGCAGAACAAACTGATGGTGTTAGTCATTCAAGTCATCAGCACAATCTAGCCCAGCCGAACTTTGGAACACTGCCAAAAATGACAGGCAAGTCTCTCTAGCAACTATTGCCTTGCCAGGAACCACTCCACTGTCGTAAACCTTGAATGCGTAGTAATATTCCAATAGGCTTTGTTCCAGCAGAGACGACACCGGATCCTAACACAACAAGAGAGGCACAAGAAATCATGGATAAAATAGTTTTTTGCTAGATTCTTTCACAGCAAAAACTTTCCTTCCAAGAAAGAGACTAATCGAAGCAAATCGTCCCATCATGGAGTGCATTCAGCAGTCTAACCTCAAGTCAAAGTTTACCACTCACAAGCCACAGCGTTCACTCCTATAATACCACACCCTGCAACTGTTAATGATACAAAATAAAGGTGCATGAAGAACTTCCAGGATTGCTTATTGCAAGTGAGACAACCATCTGGTGCTCTCTGGTGTGAGGAAGGTGTGGCAAAAGAGCTGCAACTGCTTCTGGCACAAGAATTTACCAACCTTTTTTTGGTCTCAGAGGTTTCCATTCTGCCTGTATTGGTGCATATCTATCAGACAGTGGCACTGACAGTATTATTACAGAACTAGTTGTCGGGTCCTGTAATAGTTCAGAGCATTCTTGCTGGAAGCTATGCACGGTCCTTTAGAAGTCAGTTTATGTTAGCTGAGGCAATGGAAAGGCTACTGTGGAAAGCATTCATGGAATGTGATGAAATCCTACTGGAGCAAGAATTAGTGGACTCTGGTTTCTCTACAGGAAGCTGTTACATTAAAGGATCCATGGAAGACACATCATTACACCAGCGCTGTCAATGAAGATCTTCACGTTCTTCAGAGTCAGATGGCTGAATATGTTGCAGAAGGTGTTAACAAAGGTGTTCTATTAAAGTTTTTGGTATCAGTTCATCATTGCCTTTATTCCAGTACTCTGATCTCTTAGAGATGGAAACTGGGAGCTTCACGCCAGTTCTGTTGAAAGATCAATACCAATGTTCCTTGGATTTGACAAGATTAATTTCTCATGATCGGGTAGCATAATTCAGAAAAGTGTCTTTTTTCTTGTGCAAGAACCAGATTATTCAATCAACATTGTCTTCATCGGGCGATTTGAAAAATGCTTATCTCCACTGTCTCCAGAAACTTCAACTTCTCTCTTGAGGAAGATTATACTGTAAGCTGCTGTTTCAAGTTGCAATATGGTGATTATATCTTTAAATCCATTTTTAATACAGTCATCAGGGCTCTCTGTCTTCAGTTCATTATCTTATTTGAAATTCAGTATATACCTGTTCATGCACCTCTTGTGAGACATAATGTCACCAGCAAAAATGGACTTGTCATCTTGAAGGGTTGAAGTTCTCTTAGAACATCATCTTGACAGTATCCAGTATACTATAGCATTTAAGAAATCTAGAACGAATTTTTCCAGCATATACAAAATAGTTTATTTTGTCCATAACTCATGTGATTCATACAAATCACACACAAAGATGAAGAATCTTTCAATTGTTCAGAATTTCTGCTGCTACAACGCTTTTTTTGATGGGGGGGTTCAGATCAGCGCGTTTCAGGTTGGACGTTTAGTAAATGTCCATACCATCTTCTGGCACTTCTGACGAATATCATCCAGGATAACAACAGACGCTTCTTGAATTTTCTTCCTGCCATTATTCTCACTGTAAGTGGAAAGCTTGTAGCCCCCCTTCTTTTGACAGATAACATATGAGGTGTCATGTTTCTTCTTCATAACATTGTTTAAAGGTACCCTCTCCATTAGGGCCCTGGATACTTATAAGAACCTTAACGTAAAAAAAAACAAAAAATTAAGATTGAAAAATTGGTGTAATTATACAGAAACTTGGTTTTAAAATATTATTTTTTTATTTCTCAAAAACTGCTATAATTAGCCAAAAATATGCAAGACCAAAAAATAGCTCTAATTAAGACCTACAATTCAAAGAAGAAAACGTCAAAATCGTATGGAGAACAGCTGTGAAACAGGCATATGAAAGGTACGCTTGGCTACTCAAATGACACTGCACTGGATTACAATATTGAATCTTAGAAGCAAATGGCACAAAATAATACTACTTTCAATAGTACCATTTTAAAGCTGATTAAATGCTGATAATCTTTTGTCAGAGTAATATTTTTCCATTTTCAACTCCTTAAGTGGTAAAAAGTAAAAAATACAGAAAATTTCTTTTTCAAAAAATTCTTTTTGCTAAATTTCTCAAAAACGGTTATAATTAGTAAAAAATACATAAGGACCAAAAAGATAGCTCTAATCAAGACCTACAATTTAAAAAAGAAAACGTCGAAATCGGATAAGAAATGGCCGAGATACAAGCGATTTAAAAAGTCCTTTTTCCGCCATCTTGAATCCAATATGGCGGCTAAGCGATCAATAAGCGGATCATGTGACCAATTTTTTTGACACACTTTCATGACCTATAATGACCCTGTGAGGTCAAACTGAGGGTACATTGAAGTGCACACGAAACATGAGCTAGCTCCTAGACTAGTAGGGTCTGGGCTGAAGCACACAGACACAACAGCAATTCAACCACTGCACAACATTGCTTTACAACTACAGGACTTGGCAATGAATAGCCAACTTCAAACACCCCAATCAGGATTGTAACCAACACTGAAATGGTGTATGCAGGAGCAGGATCCATAATTATACCATGAAAGTGGCCCTCATTATTTCTTCAGACTGGCACCAGGGTTAAACAACTGAACTGGCGTAATGAAGAATAAAGAAAAAATGCACTGAAGTTGACTTAACAGAAGTTGACTTAACAGACTTCCATAATTAGTAATTAGGTTCTTGTCTTAGTTGTGTGAGACAAGTGGCAGATAGCCAAAATACTTAGACTTACTCTTCCTATGTGTGGTACCAGTGAGTACTGAAAAAATAGGTACCTCTATTTTCTATAAGTTATTAACCCAGTTGACCTCAGTGACCCAACCACACCTCAAGTGATATCAGGATTTCTGACACACGTTCAGACTTTTGCCAGATGTTTATTTTGGTGATTTATGGTTAAAGACAAAGTACGTTGAGTGAGGCAAAGCCCAAGACCCTGATAAAAGAGTCACTAGATGATTAGAAGAAGGATGAAAGTCATTAGGGTCTGCCCTTAGGAATGTCACAAAATACCCCTTTGTACTCACTCTCTTAGAAACAGATCTCTTGGCAAATTGGATAATTGCATACTGTTCATATAAAGACTCAGCATTATTTAACAGAATGAGAACCAGAAACAAATCATGCTCTAAGAAAAAATTCACTTTCTTAACAAAACTTCCTCTAAAAGCCATGACTCATTTTGATAAACGATTTCCAACGACAGCAGCCATTTTTCAACATGGATAAAACAAGGCATCACAAAATGTCCTTTTAGGGCTGCAAAAATATTCACACTTATTTGTACTTTGACATTGAGTACAGTATTCATAGAAAACAATTTAAGGCAGGGTCAAGTTTCTGGAATGTCTTTCCTGACAACATTAGCTTGGCTGAGTCTTTGATGTCTATTCGATCATGACTTACAAGCTACTTGGTTCACACATGCTTACCCTTCTCAGGCTGCCCACTTTATCTGACAAGAGTGACCCCCTGGAATAGACCTGACAACACACTGGCAACTGATGCATTATCATAATAGCAATGTAGAAGTTGTACGACTACATTGCCTTAGAACAGATGCAGAAATTCAGGGTATATTTGTCAGCTTTCAGTTGTTAAGGTGGACTGAGTTCTGGAGCCTCACTGTGGCACATCGCCTTGAGCCCATCATGCTCACTGAGCATAGAATCCTCTTGGAACACTCTTACATTACATGGTACCAGTATAATATATGCACACATTTTCTGTAACTCAGCTCAACAGCCACTATACTTTTTGATCAATTACCGGTACACAGTCAAGAGTAAACAGCTCTTTGAGATTTTCTCAAAAGGTGCTACTTTACATAATTGTAATTAGTAATTTCTAGAATGTAAGCATCTTGATACATAACAGCATGTTAATATAGCACCATAACATAATATACACAGCATAGAGATTTTACGAAAAATTAAGTCTCACCATGTAAAAATTTTCTCTTTGCCCATAAATGCCATATGCAAAATTTGAAAGAAATTTAGCCTCTCAAGGTTCCTAAATGCCTACTGGTTTGTTCCTTTGGCATGATGTTTCCAATTTAGGTCAATCTAGGTCTTTTGCCTCCATTGGCCCTGCTCTTTGGAATGAGCTTCCTCCGTTCGTTCGTTCGTTCTTGTATTCTCTCAGGTAACGTCTCTTCCTCTTTTACCTTTCTTAAAACTTGCTTTTTCTCTCGGGGTCTCTCGCACTGGGAGCGCTTCTGAATGGCCCTCCCGCTAGAAGCGCTTTATAAATATCCAAATACAATACAATACAATACAATTTAACACAGTTTTATGGACTATTTGCTGAACTGATGAGGACAGGTTTGGTATTTTTTTAAATTCTTTAGCTTATAAATTCTCTCGATAAATATTAAATACTCAATACTTGTGACATTCTGCTATACTTTATGGTATTACAAACTAGAAATGTATTATAGGCTGAACTTTTTGAAAGCAGCCGTTTCACAAGAAAAAACATAAAGATTCCTTAAATATCCATAATACTGTCATTTTTGCACTTATTATACTCTCTCCTGTGTTTTTCTCTGACTTGCCGTAGATGCTGTTTCTTTTGATTCACCCTTTGGAATAGTAGCATCTCAGTGCTTCAAGCCAGTGCCCAATCAAGCTCGATCATCATATTCACTCAATGTTTATATTAACAGGATGTCAATGTTCAAAGCCTCTGTGACAGTTCTGGATGTGACCATGACTGAATGTGACTACAAACAACAAATCTGTCAAAGCGCTGACTTCCATGCATTTCACAGGCCTACACTGAAGTACATTTCAGTTGCCTTCCATCAATACCTTCATATTCAGCCAGTAGATGGCATTCGTCATCAAAAGTGCCTGGCATAGGGCACCATGCTTTTGGCTCACATACGTTGTTGGCTTTAGGCTCACATTCAACCATGTAGGCAGCAAGGCAGAGAAACTCAGGACATTAATCTCAGAGATTATTCGGCTGGCACCAATCAGCAATGAAGGCCCTCAGGTTATCATTCACATTTCTCAAAAGAGTTTTGAAGCTCCTTGGCTTTGCAGTGGTTTATCGAGACCACCTGCCATGGAATCTGTTAAGAAATATGAGAATCTTTTGCCTGGAGGAAGGTCCTAAACAGTCAGTAAAGGCACCTACTAGCAATGCCTCAAACACATGTTGTCAACAAGCCATCCACAACAGATTCCGTCCAATAGCTAACTCCAGCAGAGTGCATTCTCCACGCATTTAGCCTGTATTTAACGATGTAATGTCAAAGCACACACCTTTTACAGGTGATTCACACAATGAGGAAACAGCTTCCCATCCTAAGTCAGCTTTGATTTGATATGCAGTCTCACAACAACCATGTCGACACCGTTAATGAGCAGTGGTGGTTTTTTTCTGTACTGTGACAGATTTTGAACATTCTGCTTTGTTCATAATTAATGTTAAAATCATTCTATAATTATGTCCAAATGCTGGAATTTACTATAAATGCTTGAATAAGTGTATGAATTTATGTGTCACCATACTCCAAATTACTGAAGTACACCAACTCTTGTCTTCCTTTGCCATAATGTTTGCAAAATGCAATTCTAAATCGAAACAAGATTGTTAATTTTAAGGTCTAATATCTCCACAACTATCCCAACTGCCTTAGCAAAAGCACTTTAATGTCAGAATTTTGCACATGTGGTCTGCATGAAACACAATTTTGTGACTGTGCTACACAAGGGTTAAGAAACTTTTCCAAAAAACAGTCACACACAGCCCTTGAAATTGTCAAGATATCTGGAAACTGGGAGATCTTGAGGTACCTCCAATTGTTTTCTAATTGTGCTAAACTTTTACAGAGTCTTGGATATTCTAAAAGAAACTTTTTTGGAGGGTGAGACTTAAGATTTGGTAAACAAATTTTTTTATGCAATTGTAGGACAGCTTAGCACGCATAACAGCAAAGTATAAACTAACCTGAGGCTTGGGAAAGAGACAAGTCCCATAAAGTGGAAATCTGTATTCCCCTCCAATGTTGGAAGTTAGCACCAGCGTTGTGAATGACTCGCCGATGGCAGTTGGTTCATAGGTGACCTCAACAGCAACTTCTGATCCAACTAGAGCCACAACTGTCTTGTCCACGTGAAAGTTAGCATGGTCCAACTGGAATATAATGCGAGATGGTTGGTTTTGAAATCAACCAGATTTTGTCATTAATTATAAAAATACAATAAAATTTAACTTCGCTGAACACAAAAAAGTGCAAAACTGCCATCATGAACAGAAGCAAGGTTGGAGCATCGTGTTTCAATTTCAGCCAGGCCACCAGGCACAGAAGGCCACACACTCTTAACCATCAAGACACGTTTGTGATGCTTATTAAATTTTAGGACACAACTGAATACATAATCATTTCATGTAAAACCATCTGGATTGAATATTCAGTCACAGTTAACACAGAATAATTTATCAGCAGAAGCTAAATTTAACCAAATGCACTAGATGCCAACAGTTCTGAAAGTTTCTGGGTGCTAAAAATAGTTTCACACCCTTTGAAACGTATTTCTGCTGCCAAATGAACAAGTCTAGCCAATTTTTCTAAATTTTAGTTTGATTAAGATAATGCAATCAATAAAACTAACTACAAATTGAATGTCTATTTTCATTTGTCTGTCTAGGCACAAAGAATGTCAAGAATGAACTCAATTAGGCCTCTGATTTTTCATCATATCACACACAGACACACACACACACACACACACACACACACACACACACACACACACACACACACACACACACACACACACACACACACACACACACACACACACACACACACACACACACACACACACACACACACACACACACACACACACACACACACACACACACACACACACACACACACACACACACACACACACACACACACACACACACACACACACACACACACACACACACACACACACACACACACACACACACACACACACACACACACACACACACACACACACACACACACACACACACACACACACACACACACACACGCAAACACATCGCAGACAACTTCACAATATCTCTGAAAATGTCCAATTACAATTTACTGAAACTGGAACGAAAAATAAAGTTAGAAACTTATAACAGTTCATCTCTTGCATGTTCCTCACACTCGTTGATTCACACAGTCAGCAGAACAGCAACAGTGATAGTTCTAGAATCTAGATTTTCATTTTAGTTACTGCCTGTAGCATAAACAGTGACAGAAGCAGTAGCAATAGATGTCATTGTAATTAGAAATTTATAAAGTGCCAATTCATGAAAAACTATCAGAGGCACTCTTTCAGTTAGCCTAGATGATGTTGAATGCCATTAAGAACAGAAAATTCATCAGCAATATTGCTCAGATAACTTGAAGAGCCACCAGTCGAAAGCTCGCACATATACACAGAGCCAAACCAATGGATTCTCAATCAGAGTAGACAGATGGTAGCAAGTTCAGAGTATCTGAAGTACCTATGGAGGATGAGGAAGGATGATAGGTGAGATCATCTGCTGCCAATGGCACATGGTTGTCCAAAAGTCCCTCGAATATGGATAATGACGTGGCATATGGAAATCCCTTGAACCAACTGATATGTGTTCAGGACAGGTATTAATTGCATTGCAAAGGGTTAACAGCTTGGGAGAATTCAGTCAGCTGTTTCTAGTGAAACATATAAAATGCCAAGAACAGCAAAGTTACCTTGCAGGAATAGTCAGTTTTTGCTTTTGCATAATTGTAGAATCTGGCCATGGATGTCTGGAACCCTCCAAGGTATGTCCGGAAGTAGATTGGCCTTTCTGGGTCCGCTTGAACTGCCTTCAGAGCCAGCTCATAGGGGAAAAGGCCGAGCTCATTACAGTTGAAGTCCAGTTTACCTTGGCTTGTGCCAACTCGCAGTGGGAAATATTCAAAGGTAAATGATGCCTAAAAATTTGATTTAAGAACAATAGCACACACTGAGCAGAAATCTTAAGATATTGTAAATATAAATACACATTTTTCATGGCATCACCTTAATGACAAACAGCACTGAGCAATTCGATGCAGGTCAATCTCATAAGCCAAATATTAGCATGAAAGCAAAATGTACTAACAGAACTACAATCAAACTCAACTGTATGCAAACAAGACCAGAAAATTCTACATCAACTTCCTGTACTAGTTTAATGTATTTAACATAATGTAGCATAATGTAATGTTATAAATCATAATAATTAAGTGCTTCGATGATTATATCTAATCAGCCCAGCCACAGAAATTAGACAGAAGTTTTCAAGTTGGGCCAGAAGGTGCCAAAACTGTGTCTTCTAATTATTATTTACCACAATACTACTGAATACTGATATATTAAACTGAAGCAAGACAAAGGCACAAAATCTCACACTAACAGTAAAATGACAGCTCATTCAACTTTACATTTAAGATAAACTAAGTTAAAGCACTAATAAAAGTCAGCCTAGGAAATGTACATCAAAGTCATCTTTTCTCTGGTGATGCTTGCACCTTTTAATGACCAGCACTGGCTTTATGATAGTGGAAAACATACAGGGTAACACTGGAGTTTAAGCTTGAGAAGGCAAAAAACGTACCAGTCCAGTTTGAAACAAGCAACCACCGATTGATATTTTGAAACTAATACAATGATAATAAATATTTTTAGCCCTAACACTTTAGTTTCCAGTCAATATTAAACTCTAAACCCATATGTAAAAACCTACTTACATTCCAACAACTTCGACCAACACCAAATGCAAATAAGAATTGGAAAAATGTCAAAAGGATATTAGCAATTTTTCATGCCTAATTAACTTAGAACAGGTAAAGGGAATACCTCTGACTGTGGGGGTATTACCAGTTGCCCTGGCATCTGGATTTCTGCAACATTTGTTGTTGCAAGCAAGATCACTGCATTAGGGAGAGGGTTTTCCAGCCGTAAAGTATGTTCTCTGTGCTGTCGAACAATCGAAGATAAGCTGATGGTCGATATTACTCCAGGTCGGATGGAACGAAAAGTAATTTCATAGAACTGGTACTCTGCTGAAGATTCACTCGTGAAAGTAATCTGCAATACAGAAACCAGGTGACACTGAGAAAGTAACATATTTATACATGCCTCAGATTCACATTTCGGTGCGACCATGGATGCATTAAAAATTTGATTAACTAATAATAATAATAATTATACATTCTATAATGTATATATATAAAAACTTCTTTCCTTAATAAAATATAGTCCACACATTGCACGATCTTTCACCTATGTGTACAATAAACATGGAAAATTCAGGAACTTAAAAGCCTTTCGTACAGCTGCATTGCTTCCATGCTGAGCAATGCTAAAATCCCAAGAGTTCATTTATAAGTCTGTAACTAAAAATTGACATACCTTGAAGACAATAATTGCTTCTTTGTAGGCAAAGAATGAAAGCCTGTAGTCTTTGGAGGCATTCCCAAGTACAAGAATATTATCCAGTCCAGTAATCTTGGTACTGGCATCAGGTTTCTCTGGACGAAGTAAATCGATTCGAACGCTGAACCTCAAAACGTAAAACTATAGTGACAGTCAATGATGCAGATTAAGACACAGAAGTCTACTTGGATTTGATGCGCTGAGCATTCAACACTGATACCAGAGAAGTTCTCTGATTAGATTTAACTCCAGTTTCACTGCTAATATGATACAGAGCACGATTTACAGGAAATGATCTATAGTGTGTAAGAATGAATTCTGATCAGCTGCAGTTCTTAGAATTACGACGGACTAGGAAAGATGCATTAGACGAAGCAGGAAACAAGAAAGATTGAAAGGGCAAAGACAGACACTCAGAAATAAATAAATTTATATCATGATCCAAAGAACAAGCAAACCAGACTACATAGTGGATGGACAGACTGCAACAAACAGAAACAATTCTAATTAGTGACTTCAGTCACACTGGTGTCTAATGCACTAGGTGTCAACCGATGGCGATGGTGCACTTAAACCAAGCCATAATCAGGTTAATGTCCAGAAGACACAGTTTGGATGAAAAAAAGCAAGTACAGGGAGTATATCATAGGAGTAAAAAACTGGCTGCAGATAGAATGCAAGAAACCTGAAGATAAATACAATTACAATAGGCTCACAGCAGATGACTGCTAGACTGCAGCCTAAGACACAAGCCTACGTGTAAGATTATTGTGACTTCCTATAACTAAGGAATTAGTCAGAGGAAACTAATACAAAAGTAGACTTGAGTATCAGCAGCATAAAATGATATTCCAGTGAAGGATTGTGGGATATCAGCGAAAGAGTATCAGATGTACCAAGAACGTAGGCATGGAAGATGACAGTCCAGCATGATTCAGCATGTTCCCAAGACCCAAACTTCCACCACCAAGCATTGCAGCTTCACGGTTGTTGGCCCTGCCTGCTGATCTCCTACAGGAGCTTCTCTCTCTGTCTCCTCTTCTTTTGTGCAAATGCCTTAAGACCACATTATTTCTCACAAGTTCTGGGACAACAGGCTGGGAGTGCCTCTGATGAGTTGTCTCGAAGTGGCGCCTTATAAATTTCCAGTTACAATTACAAATTTACAACTACAATCTTGTGAATGGCTCAGGCATTACAGATTAGCACAGGTCGCCAAGTTAAGTTCATTGTGAATATTTGGAACTTATAATTCAAATACACCTTGATCATTGTGGGTTAAGTTTCTTTCTGTGAAAGGTTTCCTTGTTAGTAGCGGTAGTTTGCTAATAGCTTCTAGCAGGTTACCAAGTTCATTGACGTTCTCTGGTTGTGTCACTCTGGCTTAATAAGAAAATGTATTTTGGCCCATTGTCATTTTCAGTTGCTGGGCCTTGTCTCTGGGACATTCTTCTTCAACTGTTCATTGGATTCCTTCTTCATGAAATCAATCCAGTCTCAACCTAAGATAATTTTTTCCCATGTGAAGTATCCACTACAGCCATTTTTCAGAAGCAGAGCTTCGATCATAGGACTTCATACCAGATTTTGGTTTTCCATTGACTGATGTTTTGGAAAGAAGAATAAAGAATGCAGAGAAGAAAAATGGAAACATACAAAGAAAGCGACAATCGTAACTACCTTTGAGGTTTTGTAAGCCAGTTGGAGACAATCAGCATTTCTGTGTAGGAAGTTTTACAAGGAATATCACGAGATATTCTGGCAATTGGTTTCGGAGGATCTGCTGTTCCACTCAAACCATACAGGATGGCTGAACCATCAGGAAGTGGAAACAATACGCTTCCCTGATAAAATAAAATAACAAATGCCTTTAACAGAAATTATAATGTTAACAATTGCTGTCATGCACACTGTTCACAACAGCCTAGAGGATGTGGTTACGTTTCCAGAGATTTTCTATCCAACAAATTCTAAATTTTATATTCTTGATGCAGTACTTTTGACCTCAAATGAAACACATAGTGACGACTGTCACAAAAACAACTGTTTCAGTAATGCACAGGCATTCACAGAGATGCAAGCTTTATGCATGGAGATACAACATGAACTATATAAACAATGATTTGATTTGATTTGATTTGAAAAATAAGAAATGCAATACATTAAGCAGAAATGACTAAAATAAAGCAATACAACAATCTATTCACATTTAATTGGTTCTCTCATTCCTAATATTGGCAATTGACAGCATTGATCACTTAGTCATGCCTGCAGTGCCTCAGTGAGATACTTTAAAAGTAGTATATTAAGTGTCTTGATACATTCAACAGAACTAGGATGCATAAACTCACTTTTCTTAGGCTGCCTTCATGCCAGAAGGTTCACTGAATTTGACTGGTGCCATCTTGAGAATGCATTTAGATGCACTCCACAGAAAGCTTACTCACTTGCAAAAAATCACCTCTGTTGTTAAAGCAGTACACGAAAGAGCAACACATGAAACAAGTAAGCTAAGTCATCATAAAACAACAACCTACCGTATGTTTTTTCCCATCAGCAGTAGTCATGTTCACTGGACAGTAGGTCAATTCATAGGCCTTAGAAGACTGAGGGGGAACAGACAGGGTGCTTGGTCCAGTCCACTGGTCACCATCAATGGATGGCTGTAGGTGCCAGTGGACAGATGTCTTGTTTGCCATTGTCAGGCTCTTCGTGTCTTTCTGACGAACAGTCGTTGAAAATACAATGACTTCTTTTGGTGGACTTAAATTCACACAAACACCAGTCAAACCAAGACTCAACAGCTTTCCACCTTCAATCTTGCAAGAAAGGTTCTAAAAGGCAGTTACAAAACAAATAAGAAGCAACATGGTTGTGAAATAAAGTATAAAACTAAGAGACATACCTTGGATGAAAAACCATGATATGCACTTAAATATGACATTCTATCCAACAAGCAATGTTTCTGTGAACTTGTGCAATCCAACTTAGAATTCCAAAGTAGTTAAACATTGATATTCCACAAAGGCTTGGCTTGCTTATTCTAAATACACTTTATTATTATTATTATTATTATTACAAACATTTTTAACGCGCACAAAGTCACACAGAAATGCGAATCTGAGGCGCGGTTAGTCAGCCGCCAGGTGAAGAGCAATTAGATATCCATATGTTTGAAAGCCAGCGAGAAGTAATGAGTTTTGAGGCGTTTCTTGAAGGAAGTTCACTTTATAGAAAAGCATGGTGTTTGTACCTTTTACCCAACTTCACCTGTAATTTATTTCTGTTTACGTTTCATTGGGACTTACAATTCCTTTAATGCAACTAATCACAGAACAGCCATCATTCTATAAGAATCAACAGCTATGTGTTTACAAATCATAATTTCACTTTCACATGCAATCTTCACAGTTGCCTTGCAATGCCATTCGATTAAACGATCCACTGTACTGGTAAAACATTATGGATCCTGTGGTCTCCTGTGCTCCTAGCGTCACAGAAGTATGTGAAATTTTAAACCCTGTATATATTTATTCTTTACACAAGACTTACATCATATTTTATGTAGCTTTTAACCTCTTTTGGGTGAAAAGTAACATCAAACTGGACATCCACTCCAGCCGATATGTAACCATCTGCTGGAGAGATGGAAAAGTGTGGTTCAAATTTAGCGGCATTCCACTCAAACCTAAAGAATGAAAAAAAAACACTCAAAGAAATATCCAAATCAACTTAGTTTTCACGCATCAAATTGCAGCTTAGCCGCAGTATAAAAAAATATCAAACTTTATCTGTCAGTTGGTCTGTCTACCCATTAGAATAATTTTACATGCCTACACAAGCATATGTAAAATGCAATTTTGCAGCAGTAGTCCAACAACTTGACAAAAGACTTTCTTACATGAGCACAATTCAAGAATGTACATGGCATCCACATCAAACCCCAAAATAGTGTGGATAAATACATTCAAATCTTGCACTAAAGCTACTGTACCTTGCTCCAATGTCTCCAGTGTTACGCATGATGAGTTTCCTGATGCAAGAGTTCTTCAGAACAGTAGCACCAAATGCCAGAACATTAGTGCTAAGGGAAACCTCCAGACCTTGACAAGATCCCGAAATGTAGAACAGAGTCTGGCAATAGCTGCCATATTCAAAGGTCACCTATGCAGAAAGTGTTACAAGTTATCAACAACTTTATAAAGTGTAGACCCATTTGCATGCAGCCCATGTATTCATGAAGCTGCTTAACAAGTCATTATATCATGGCTCCCAACATTGCCTAGTTGACATGAAAGACTTATTAACACACAGTACATGAACTTGCATTGTAGGAGTCTGTCTTAGCTATGCACAGCTGCCTGAATACGGGGCAACAGTTGCCTGCAGCAGCTGACTTTAAGCCCTACAGAGGGCAGTGTAGTTCAAGAGCAATTGAACTTAAGACATGGCCAATGGGATGCATGCTATTAGAACCACGCATTATGTATGTGTGGCTTAATGTACATATATTGCCTACCTTTGCACGAATGTGTAGTTGGGCAAATCTTGAACATTATTATTAGCTAAAAAATTACCTTGGCTACGCTAAGTACAAAAACACATGCATTTCTGCAACTGCAAAGTAACAATGGGCAAAAGTCCTAAAAATGGCAGCAAAGTAGGAATTTGTAACTTTCACCTTCACTCAACTACAGTGCTATAAATGCACCGTTTTTTGGGCTAGTGTTTTTAGGATAGGAGTAGGTCAGCAAACAAAAAACTTTCTGGATTCAAACCCAGATACAGCAGTAACATGCCCCAAGTATGGCCACACCCAACTCCATCGATGCATGTCACAAGTTCTGCGTAAGTCATCGACCACATCGGTCGTCGTTCAAATTCTGTGTCATTTTGACAGATCATTATGCGTCCCCGCTCGCATAGCAGGATTATTCCTAAGGCAGACGCGCTAACGCGTCAGAATTTCTTAACTAGGATGCTATACCAGTAAAATTTATATCCAATAGTAAGGCCTTCTATCTATACCTAACCTAGTTAGCTGGCTTCCTTTCCAACTTATGTTATTTTTTGTTTTCATGCCTCTGACTGCATAACATGTTTGTTAACCACAGTGCATATGCAGGTGGCTCAATAAAGAATATACTTACTTACTTACTTACTTACTTATTATATCTAAATTCAGATTTGCTCAATAATTTCCAATATTTTGTAGTTTACTGCTGCTGAGTTTGTGCACCGGATCTATTCTTTGGTTCTGCTGGGGATTTAATCTGTTTGACAGCATTTTCTTTGATGTCTTCTTGACCTACATGACTGTGCGAAGAAGAATGGGCATTCTTTGGTCGAGTCTTGGATCTACAGGGACTGTGTACGATGTCTATAACAGGGTCATTTTCGAATCAGTGGAGGGGAAGCAACACCAGTCTTTGGAGTGACCTCGGCCATTAGTCACTGGTGGTGCTTCAATCTATCGACACGCAGGTGATGAATACCTGTTTCAAGTTGTGCTCAGGATTTACAGGATAGCCAGACCTGCGTCATCTTCAACCAATGAGGGACTGCTGGTCAAAGAGGCATAATGTGAATGCTAACACTCCTTGTTGCTCCACATTATTGATGCAGCTTGGTCCAGAGAATCTGAACATGAACCTATCTGTCAACTATTGATGAGAATGCATTGCCTGGGCTTCATGTGTGTGCGTGGGACCACCACTGGAGACTACTCCAGTTTTCTGCATATCATTTTGCTTGCTAATAACATTTCTTAATTTCATTTAACATCATACAGACTGATGCAGGCAACTTTGTTGATAGTGGCTTATTATACATCAACAGTTAATTTATCTTATATTACTCAACCATCTATTGCAATGCTGTGAGCTGGATGCCAATCTAGTAGCCAGCACTGAAATGAGTGATTTGATCACATTTATTAGTTCTGTTGTAGTTTAAGCCCAGTCTTAAATCATAATGATAATGGTTGTTTTAAGGTTAGCAGCTGGTAACCAGATCTCCATAACCAGTATTTTAAAGCATAAGTTCAAAATCTTCATTCTGGTGTCTAGAACACAGCGGGGTCATACCCCTAGATTTTAACTGATGTAATTCACCGGCCTCTTTCTGTCTCCTCGCATCGTCCACTTCGCTCCTCAAACAGACTGGATCTTTTAGTTCCTCATACTACAACAGCTATGGCGCAGTCCCGATCTTTTGCCTCAATTGGTCCCTCTCTCTGAAATACACTGTCTCCTTCTACTTGCTCTCAGATTTTAATTGGTAACATATGTCGTCTTCTTTTGCTTTTCTCAAAACCTATTTCTTTTCTTGTGGCCTTGCGCACTGGGAGCGCTTCTGAACGGTTCACCCTACTAGAGGCGCTTTATAAATGTTTAAATACAATACAATACAATAATAAATTCTACTGATATTGATACATGACAGACATTGGTGGTTGGCCCGACCATATGGAATGGCCTTCCCCCTGAGCTGCGCCTACATCCTAGGTCTTCCTCTGGTACCTTCTATGATCACCTGAAAACTGCTCTTTTTCGCCGTGCTGGAGTCGGGAGCGCCTCTGAGTAGTTCCCTTGAAGTGGCGCTATATAAATATACGAATGAATGAATGAATTGACTGCAGAGAACTTTACATTTCTATGATTTATCAACTTTTTACCTCTTCTGAAAAGGAAGGCACACGAACTTTTGGTGCAAAGGCAACTTCAACTTTTGCGACCTGTTCTTTTGAGGTTTTTGCTTTTGTAAACGAAGGCAACGAGATGCCATCCTTGGGATTAAAGCTTATGACATTGGATACTTGAAGGTGTGAAGATGACGGATTGAAGACAAGGTTGAAGGTTATGGGTGCTGCACTTTTGTTGATAACTGGAATCACACGTGTCACCTTCTGACCAGGAGAGAGAGATCCAAACTGAACCATCTTCAGCTTTGGATCAGCAACTTCCACCTGCCGAGATGACAAAAGAAATGAACATATTTTCAGACACCAAAGAACACCTATATCTTAATCAGCATCAAAATTTAATGGCCAATTTAAATCCACAATATTTGTGGCACATTGAGTTTTAAAACTAAGCATAAATGCACAGTATCAGAAAGCCAAATCCGAGGTACAGTATACAGTATACACAGTAATAACATAAATACCAAAAATCAAATAAAAATACTACTTTCGATGACTCTGGTTATTTATCAGTACTAACTTTTGGTAATCCATCTCTGGAATAGCCAGATTTTACAGACATCCTTTGGAATGAAGCAGTAACTTTTTTTCTACTGCATAACTGTACTGTGTAGTATTCCAATAAAACCAAATAAAGAACATTCCTTAGGCATGATAGTAATATACAGGGCCGCCGACAGAAATTCCGGGCCCCTAGGCAGAGCAGTCACGGGCCCCTAGGCAGAGCAGTCGCGGGCCCCTAGGCAGAACAATCACGGGCTCCTAGGAAGACCAGGGGTTTACGGGCCTCTAAACTATCTTTAGGCTTTATGTAAATATAATATCGTAGGGTCGTACGAAAATATAAAAAAACACACAAATTGAAATGATAAAAGTGCGTGTACGACCGTACGATATTATATTTATATTAAAAAAAATTATATATATTTACAACTATGATTTTATTCAGATACTTGAAGTTTAAACTGATTGTAGTTAAGTGTCAGATAATATATTTTAAAATTCATAAATCATAAACTTTGTATAACTGATTATAATATTTTTCATAAGTTGATTGCGCCCGGGCCCCTAAAAAGTCGCCGGGCCCCTGGGCATTTGCCCCCCTGCCCCACCCTCTCGGCGGGCCTGGTAATATAGATATAAATGAAGGATCACATTTGCCACTGTTATCCAACATTTGCTTGGGGCTGAGGCCATTAAATCACTCCCCCAGTCTAGCCTCACAAGGATGGAACCTTTTGCCAAATTAGTCAGGTACAGTCAGATGGCAAGTACTGCTGCCTGGCATCTGCCCGTGGTGTCAACTCCACGAAGCAATGTTGAAAAGTAGTCAGATAACTGGTCAAGTGCAAGAGCAAGTACACTGAAACCAGGCAGGGTCAGAATAGCCAAAAACAATAGGACAAAATTCACCTTAAATGGTGTGGCACCATTCAAGAAGGCAGTGATGGTAAAGGATCTCACGCAATCAATTCATTACAAAATGAGCAAGGTCGAAGCCATATGGTTGTAATCAGAGAAAGTGAACATTTACATTTACCTAACTTCTTCTTTAAGATAAGTAATGTGTCCCCAAACAAGATAGGAGCAACAGTCTAGAACCCTCCAGTGGGAGGTTAAGAAGACAGATAACAGGAAAAAGGATCAATCTTATTACAATTGAGTAAGTCCACGATGTGTTGTGGGCATACCCTGTTTGGGCAACTGGTGGAACCAGCTGGAAAAGCGAGGACAAGGCAGAATGATTTTGGTATTTGGCTGCGGTTGATTATTATTGCATAAAGCAACTTGTAGAGCCAAAACGTTTGCTGGAGGCAGTCGTCAAAGGCCAGCAGTCATCTCGAACAGCAGGCGTTCAGAGCCACTTTGCGGAAACTGGTTGTTGAAGGTGGCAATGCAGACGTTCTTCAATGGCACATCACCTAGCCTTGGGTTGCTATTACTGTTGTTGTTATTATTTATTATTTATTATTATTATTATTATTATTATTAACATTATTATTATTACTATTATTATTATTATTGTCATCGTCATTGTTGTTGTGGTTATTATTATTACTATTATTAATATAATTATTTTTATAACAAGGTGAACAATTTAGCATAGTATCATAATTATTACTATTATCAAGGTCCAGTAGTCTGTACCTTCAAGTTAGTTCCATGGCCAAGCATTTCAACCCTTAGTTTTGAAAGACCATTGATCTCAAAGATAAAATCCTTCCTGTAGGACACAGCATCGAGTGGGTGAAAGGTGAACAAAATTTCGATTTCTTCATTAGGTTCAAGCATCACAGCTTGAAAGTTGTGGCTGAAGAAAGATGTAGATGGAGTCAGACATTCAATGCTGTGCAGAAGACACCCAGACAATAAATTACTGATGTTAATAACTTAGAGGAAATGGCACTGTTCAATGTTCATCAAAATGCAACACTTAGATAGTCATTCACATGCTGGTATTGGACAAGCAAACATTTTCAGTTCATTCTATGTGAATTGGATGTAATTCCAAATGCTAGGACATGCAGGTGGCCAGATCCTGGATATCTATGAGGCAAGTGCATCTAAAAACTAGCAATTCACCCGAAACATTAAATTCACCAAGTACCAAACTGTACCTCTTACTCAGAGAAGGGACTTGTGAGCAAAACAGCTTACCTTAGGTCATTGTCCAGAGTACAATAAACTAGGCAACTGCTATAAATTAAGACTTCTGCATCACATTCAGTATGACAACATTGATATACTGATTATTAATAATATAAAGTCTCTAGGTGAAAAAGAAACCTCTGAATAATTAGAACCTGTAGAAAATTATCTGTCAATTAAGCTATATAAGAATGAAAAGTATCAAAAATGTTAATCTTGGTATGACAAACCGGAAAATCTGCAAAAATCCCACTACTATATAGTATATACCAGGAACTATGCACTTGACAAGAAAGAACAATTTAAATAAACTGTACCCAATCTGCTTCTTGTCTCTGTTTGTTACAATCAGTGACTTGGTATTAACTGGTATTCCTGGATTATGAATGAAGCAGTTGCCAAAGTCATGAAATCTAAATGACAGTTCCAAATCAGGAGCCTTGCAGCTGCCCACCAAATTGATTGTATATGTCACACCAAAAGACACCTAAACATACAAGTACATCACATTTATCAGTTGCACTTAAGTCACACCTTTTCACATCTGTTAGTCAGTAGTGTTACAGTGCCTTCAAGAAGTACCTTCAAGAAGTACACTGCATAGATGTTGAAAGGCAAAATGCATGTAATAGCAATATAGTCTGAACAAACTGAACTAATCCATTTCAATCACTTTTCTGGCATTAAAAAGTAATGATACAAATTAAGAAACATCATCTAAGTTAAGAAGAAACAGACTTAATCAAGATGTAATATATATATATTTGAACTGTAACATCTATTGATTGATTGATTGATTAATTGATTGATTGATTGATTCATTCATTCAGAGCATTTGCATGATGCCTCTTCAAGATAACTACTCAGCGGCACTCAGTTTTTAAGTGTTTGTAGAAAGTGCACGCAGAATTCTACAACCAGCCAAAACCTGAAATGGGGCAGCACAGCTTGCATAGTCAGCCCAGGGCATTCCTCAATTGGCATCATCAAACTCAAATCAAAATACTAAATTCAGTACGGTTGGAAATAGGCAGCCAATGAAGTACATCATGCATGAAATGCGAGACATGGTGAAATTTTGATGTGCAACAATGAGTCTAGCAGCAGCACGCATTCCAGCTGCCCAGTGCGTCTCAAAGGGAGCCCATGTAGATCACACGGCAGTAGCCAATCCTACTAGTGATTAATGAGTGAAGATGAGTAATAACAGCATTAGGTGAGAGAGAACAAAAAATTATAAAGTTGATGCAGCTGATAAAAGCGAGTGCAACACAGGAGATTCACGTTTCAGAAAAAGTAAGTTCTGCATTAAGGAAGACTATGCACATATGCAGAGATGACAAAGTGAGGGAAGTTGGTGGATATGGAAAAGGAATCTACGTATTATTCTTAGCTGCTGATTAGCACCCAGCCATATAAATTGTATTTTAGAAGTTTTGAGGAGCAACATCAAAGCCCCAAGCACTACCATACCCCCACTGCATTGCGGCCGTCACAGCAAAAGTATCAGATGCTGGATGGCATCAGTGTAAAGTTGACTCAAAACACCACAGAAGGCCAGGACAGTTGCAATGTCAGTATCATACCAAATATACAGCAGTGGGCCAAGAGCAGAGCCCTGTGGCAGACCAAAAAGAGTGATGAACCAATGAGATCAAGTGGACTAAAAGATAGTACAGGACATCTGCCTATCTATAAGAGTGAAGCCAGTCAAGTGGCTTACCAGAAATGACAAAAGAAACTAGCAGATATGCAGACTATCTATGCCACTGCTTACAGTGATTTACAATCTAACTTTTTAATTATGTTCAAATTCTTTACTACAAGTTTTAAACCAACCCAATACCTTCACAAGCAGTTTACAATCGTTAAGCACCCTTGGGCTGTTTGACTGGAATGTGAGTAAGCATAACTGCTTGGATCCTGCTTGAATCATCGAAGAAATAGGAGATACAGTCACAACATTTCTTCGACTGAGTGGTGGCTTACTTTCCACGTGACACACAAAGTCAAAACTTAGCTTGCCACAATTCACAACATAAAGCTGGCGAATTGATTTTTCATCAACTTCAACCTAAAATGGTTAAGATAATACAGCATAGAAGGTTATTAAATCACAACTGAAATATATCTATATTGGGCAACCAAGTCTCTCAGGATAACTGGTGTTAGAAATCTGTACTGGCAAGAAATCTTTTAACCTGAGTGTACAATATATTTGTAATTATCGAACCTTCTGTCACACTTCACACCCAAATCTTCTGAAACAGACCTTCTACTAATCCTTCTTAATTCCTGCAATTTAAGAGTTTTCCTAGTCATTAACATTTTGAAACTTAACTCCTTGGCAGGACTCGTGTCCAACATTACTGACCCAATACTGCCCATACACAGATAACAGAGCAACAGCAGATAGGCAAAATGTAAAACCTGTACTTACGGTGCCAAAATCTATATTGCATGGTGATGTATGAAAAAACTCTGTTTTATGGCCATTTGGATCTTCAAACAGCAGCATGGACTTAACACAATAGCCTTCTCCTTTCACAGTCAACAACAGAGGATTCAATTTCTTTTCAACCTGACATTTCACTCGGAAATAGGCTTCTTTCTCGTACGTAGCAGTAAAACCAACAGTAATAGGCAAACTGCAACAACACAAGCAACTATCAGTATGGAAACTTTCATTGAACATCACAGTACTACTACTACTAATAATAATACTAATAACAACAGTAATAATAATCGTTTATTAAATTCAAAGTGATAGTAGTAACAGATGATAACAAGTTTAACAGTCCTGAGTTGAATTTAACTGTATGGCAGCCTGCAAGGCATCCATCTGTTCTAGTAGTAGGACTTTACAAGTTATTAAATGGTTAATGGGCAAAGCTTCATGTGTCTCTAAGTGTACATATACATGTATCCAAAACTCTGCCAACCCTAGGCTCATCTACTGGACTAAACTCCTGTATCAACAAGAGTCCTCAAAGGCAAAACCCAGTGATGAAGTATTCTTCAGTTGAAGAACATGGGAGGGGGGATAGATAAATGGTAACACTCTTGCTCGAAGAACATAAGATCTTGAAAGACGCGGTTCAGTTCAATACCCGTAAGCTCCCTATAGGTTGACTCGGTCTTCCACTCCCTAAGGAGCAGCTGTAAAATGAGCGGGCACCTAACAGGCTGCCAAAATGTGTGTTCTATAAGATCTTGATAATTGTACTGTCATATGTTTCGATGTTACTTTCTGCGGTTTTTCAGTGAGCTTGTCAATAAACACGAATGTATTATATTATATTATTACATGTGTGACAATCTGACAGATGAAGAAAAGTTCTGTCAATTTCATATGCTGTACCTCGATTTTAAGAAAGGATGCAGAGGTAGAAGACCAATTTCTCAGTTATTTGCCATCTTGCTACCAAAAACATGCAAAAGAATGCAAAGTGGTTGGTGGGATCGTGCAAGTGTCACCAGTAGTCAGAAAAATATAACAGATGAATAGTAACAAAACACTGACTTGGACTTTGCTGCCAGTATTCCTTTTTCTGGATTCAACTCCAGGTGATCCTGGAATCCGGCTGAATACAGGGAAGATTCAACAAATTCAAACCCAAATGGTTCATCTTCATTGTTAACAATATTAATTGTCTTTGTAGACTTCAGACCTGGCAGTGCACATGAAAGTTAGATGAATCAATAAACAAACGACACTGGCAAATTACAATTATACTTTTCATTCATCTTTACTCATCTTCAAAGTCTTCTGACAAAAGTCTCCCTATATATTGTATTCCCACAGGAAGTGGGAATCATTTAAACCTTATAAATGTGTCGGGTATACAGGTTTAAATGATTCCCACTTACTGTGTACGTCTCCTTATAAGATTTCTGTGCAACATACATCATATAAACCATATATTCATTTATTTATCTTCATAAAAATTCAATACTCAGTTCTCTTCCTAGTCACCTTTTTAACTTCTTAGTCAGTGCTGCACACAGTCGCTGGTCTTGTTAGACTTCGCCTTCCGTCAAGATCTCCAGTTACAGACTTCATGTCTTTAAATTACATTGATTACCTTTTCCAGATACAGTTAAGTTTACATTTGGTTGCTCTTCTTGTATAGAAGGAGCTTCATGGTCTAGGACTGAGCTACTTTTGGACTTTTGCATTCACTTACACTTAATCCTATCAAGACCAGTTTGTCCCAGTCTATCAAACCAAGACTTGCTCATATCATGCCTTTTCATACACTGGTCCTCAACTATGGAATTCACTACCACCAGCTTTGCGACACCCTTCTCTTTCCCTTTCCTTATGTTGCAAATAATTAAAGACATACCAGGAGCACGTCTGAATAGGTATCTTGGAGAGGCTCTGTGTAAGTGTTCTGAATGGATGAATGAATGAATGAATAGGTATCTTTTTCCAGCTACCCACACTAGAGGTGAATTCCAGCTACCCATGCTTTTCAGGTGAATTTATAAATTGGCATGATATAAGTATCTAATCAATAAAGCTATGAACATTCACTGTAGCTGTTGGATTTGAAAACTGGTGCAGTAATCAACACTCCTAATACTTAGTAGTAAGAAACACAATGTAAGTTACATCTAACTGGGATGCAAATGAAACCAGTGACTCCATTAGGATGTGCTAAAGTAGTCTGCATTATGTTATGGATTTCAAGAGCAATGTTTTGGAAATGACAGCAAGGTCATGTAACATACCGATAAGAAAGGCCCCAAAGTTGATCAAAGGCACATCAAGAACAACAAAAGGATCCTTGGCATGTGCCACCAATACGAAGGGAACTTGGAGGTTGATTTCCTTTATTTCAAAATTCCAGAATGACTCCACCAGATCATTTGTCAATGAAGTAAAACAGAAAGTCATCTAAAATTCATTGTTAGCAATTGCATATTCAGAAAAAAGTACAAAATTATGCATCAATCGTAGGAATTAAATCATTCTTCCATTACTTAATGAGTTATAGTTAGAAGCATCACAAACTTTCACCATGTAGTGTTCTGATAATGCCTACTGACTTTTGTGGCTGAAATCTGATTGGGTAAGGTAATTAGTATTAATCTACAAGCTGAACAACAAGAATGTTCCTTAACAAAGCACTGAACCTCTGCCACACTGAAGCTATATCTATGTGAAGCAAACTACTGTCTGAATTCTACTTCACTAAATCCTGTGTTCATCATGCACGTGAGTGTGACGGCTAGCAGTTGATCTTTTGCTCAAACGCTTTTAATTACATTCACAGGCAACAGATAAAAATAGATGGCATTAAGCCAGAGGTGGTCAAACTACGGCCCGCGGGCCGGATCCGGCCCGCCAACACATTTTATCAGGCCCCCACAATTCTCCAGAAAATAAAAAAAAATTAAAAAATTCAGACCGCATGAAGTTTTCTTCGTTTTATTCACGTGGTGCTGCTCTCTTACTTACTATTCCGGTCTCGTCTTTAAAAAATAACTCTATGCATTAACGCTGCCGATCCCCACTTCCCCCAGAGAATCTTGCACATGATCTGTTGGCAGAAGTGAAATCCATTCAAGTAAAGCTAATGTTGCTCTCAAAGCATATGAAAAAACAAAGCTAAGGAAAAAATTTCCTATACCCTCCAGTTGCAAACTGTCACAGCATAGTTTGCAGAAAAATATAGCCTTCGGTTGTCAATTTGAAAGAAGAGTTCTCCAGACAATTTGCCGATTTTCAATCGAGACTGAATTTGCTTTGCTCAGCTTACCATAAGGACTGCCGTTCACACCTGACATTGACAATTAGCTCGTATACGAAACTTTAACTGGAGTTAATCGACCCACAAAGTGACATGTTCTCAAAGAGTAGCTCAAAGGATCACACCTTATCAGGGGCGGATCCAGGGGGCCAATCCGGCCATGGCCCCCATTTGATATTCACACAGGACGTGGCCCCCGTCCTTTCACCACACAGGGGATGAGATCCCCCCGTAGACAAATAAAGCGAAACATGGAAATACGACAGAAAATTTATCTGGAGATTAATAGATTAATGACTAAAAATGTCATCAATTTTTTTTGAAGATGAATTCCTAAAAAACATTTTGCCCCCCCCTTATAAACCTTCTGGATCCGCCCTGGACCTTATGACATTATTTTCTTCACTCAGAAAGGAAAAATTCTCAAATATATGCAAACTTTTGCTTTAGAAATGTTTGCGTTATTCGCATCTAGTTACATCTGTCAACAAAGATTTTCAACTATAAAGATAAACAAAGCCTCAGTTAACTGATCCAAACAGGCCTCAGTTAGCTGATCCAAACTAGAACTAATACTGCGAATTGCAATCACTCCAGATTATGGGAAACTTGTTAATTCATGCTCACAGTTGCATACATCTCACTAGAAACAACGAAAATGTATTTAATATATTATAAATAAGTAAACTTCTTTTAATGTTTTTCATCATTAAAAGTTAAAAAATTGTTACCCGGCCCTCCGAATTTTTTTGGCGTTCAATGTGGCCCGATGTGCAAAAAGTTTGCCCATCCCTGCATTAAGCCGATCGTCATTCAAATATCTTCAACTGAGTCCCTGCTCTTCATGTTAATTCAGTTCACAGTAAGCAGCCTTCCTGATAGCCTAACTTAATATTGCTACATGCTATGATGCTGGTCTTTACACTGATGCTGGCCATTCTATAACCAAACATATATACACTTAAACCTAACTAGCACTACAGAATCAATACAATCAAACTCACATTAAACATAGATAAGTGTGAACAAATAACGAGAATTACTACCATGAGAATCGCTATATGTGAGCACACAACCTAGCTGAATACTCACTTATCAACCCAAGTGTGTTGGTTCAAGTCTACTCTAAGACAGTCACTATGCACAAACCTTGAACCGATTCTTAATGCACAAATTCTTAGCACCATCAGATGAAGTAATCAGATAGCAGCACTACATAACAAACAAATAAATAAACAAAAATAAAGACATAAAATATACCTTAGTCTGCATTCCACCACTGATGGTTCCCTTGGGGGTGAGACAGCTGAATGGACTTGGGCCTTTTTGATGGATGAAGTTCGTGCAGATCCAGCTGAAAGTGTACTTGAGATCTGTAGGGTTGATCACATTGAAGTGTTTGACTTGCTTGACTCCAATGCCAAATGTTTTAAACTCAATAACTTTGGTGTCTAAGGGGAGTGCCACGGTGTCAGACTGCCGATTTTCGTTTGAAAGTCGAGCTCTGTGAAGGTAGTCAGAATTCTCTAATTCAAAATGACAGTATGCCATGATGCTTGTTCCTGTTACATCAATAACTGGAGCGCTGTCCTGACTGTCTAAGTTTGGTATTCTGCACAGCAAAAAACAAATCAAAATAAACAGTGGCCACCTTGCAGAAGACAGGTTAACCTAAGGGCTCAATGACAACCTTTCAGGTACATAAAAAGTTACTGGATCACCCCAATGCACCTTTTTACACTTGTGTTTATCTGCAGTGTTGTATTAAAATATGTTCTAGTGACATATACTTATGAAAACATTCATAACTGCTGCAATAGAGAATTTATGTTTTTGTAATATTAAAACTGAGGTATTTATAAAAGGTATTATTTGGGTATCACAATTTCTAAAGTTGAATAAAATGATGTGAAAGAGAAACGGTTAGTTCCCAGCTGGCCAAGCTGGACACTTAGCTATTTTATGTGCTCATAAAGCTCGAAGATTTAGAACATTTTCAAGTTTATTGTCTTCTATTATACAATTATATCTCATTTTATTACAATCTTATTGTTTTGTACATGAAACAGAATTTCAAATTGCTGAGCATAGTAACTTCATGCTTACAAACCTTCCCAATCACCTGCTGTCATTAACCCTTTAACAACTAAGCACTAAAATGTGTGGAAACTACCGATAATCTCTCTTGTCGTGTGAAAATGATGGATTTACATTAACTTGTCTTGTTGACAATAACTATTTTGTTCATTCAAAAATCATTTTTGATTGTAGCTGGATGTCAAACAATTTTCCTAGTTATGTCAAGGAGATATTGTTAAATTTCTTTCTGGAAACAGCTCACACCAGTTTGTTCATGCAAGCATCTTCTGGGTACTTAAATTCAGAGCTGGTTCACTTTATAGGGTCCTGCTGTTGTCTTGCACAAGTTGCCTTTTCCCATTTAGTGATGCTATTTCTTTTTTTCTGCAGTCATCACTCTTCAGCTGCTCATGTCTGGAGATGTTCAGAGCCATTCAGGTCCATCTTCCCATAAAGTCAAGATTCAGAAACCAGCATCCATTTATTTTGGCAGTTTTAACATCCAGTCAGCCACCTGTCGATCTACCATAATTCATGATCTGATCAAAGATCACAAATGGACATCCTAGCACTGCTGAATCTGTGTGGACACACTGGATTACATCAAACGAAACACTGATCCAGAAAGCTTCTCTGTTCTTCAAGTTCACCACCATAGAACTTCAGGTCATTCAATAGCTGTGCTGGCCTCGCTTTCGCCTACATGTACTCACTAGACATCAACGTCCACCATTAGGCACAAACCCTCTGCATTTCCTTGTGTGAGGTTCTGCAGGTATGACTCTGCAGATCTTCATAATCTATCACTTTCACCAATAACTTTCGCCTCCTGGTCCAGTCAGTAAATCTACAATGATATTATCTTTTTGAGGGGTTCCTGTTGAGGGGTTCCTTTGGAGGGGTACCTAAAATGCGCTTTATAAAAGTCCAGATACATACATACATTTATCTAATTTAAGGCTACTGGAAGACTTCTGCTCTTTGGCGATTTGAAGTGTCCTAGGTTTGATCATACAGCAATGATGATTTGGCTAATGCCTTTCCACCCTATGCCCTTCATCAGTATATTTACACACTGACTCAAGCAGAAAACCTCATAGACGTCCTACCTCCTAATGATCTGATCACTGTCTACGATAACCAAGAGAAGACATATTTTTGAGTTCCTCATGCTTTTGAGTGTTTCATAAATTAGCACCATATAAATATGCAATTAATAATAATATCCAAACATGTAATTAATAATAATGACAGAAGTACAACAGCACAACATAATATCATGGACAGTGTAGCAAATACGATTATCAAATCCCTTTATATTATTATTATCTAAGAAGCATTAAGATAGATATGACACTGTATAAATAACGCAACACGACTACACGAGCTATAGTATTTTAAACTTTACCTGTAAGGCCTTGCAACAGACTACATGTTGATATATGAGAGGAAGTGAAGAGCTACGTTACCATAGTGATGAATGAGAAAGTGAGAATTTAGACATTTCAGTAAGTGGAGTGAAAACCATAAACTACAAAGAGCAAGTGACTAAAAATCACTTCAATCAGGAGTTGGAGAACATTGAATTGAAATAAATGGAAGAGTTCAATAAAAGAAGTTGAAATGGACGGACACTAGTAAAGTTGGCTGTGGTCAACTTCATTCAAGAATCTTAGCATCATAGTGTCGTTTGTGGATATAAAACTCAACCTTGGCGCTGAATTAATAATAATTGGTTGCGATCAATTGAAGAGACTAGTAAAACACAGTTTCTGTGTGTACTGTGATCTCTATAGATTCAAACTGAATTACAGTTTTGGAGTTTTATGAATCGAAACAACCGAAGTCTGTATGGATTATTTAAGTCGATAAGGATTTACTGTATTCCAACTTGGTGAAATCCCATATTCGGTATCGTATACTCAAGGAGTAAATGATTTATGAGTGAACTAAGGAATAAAATCAACCTAGAAGACTTGTGGAAAAGAAGAGGATTATTCATCTACAAGATCCTTCAACATATTATACCTACGAACCATGAACTACGGTTGTCAAGAAAGATCATGTCTGCATACCAGATAAGCTCTTATAATAAATGTTTAGAGTAATAAGTGTCACTTAGGTAAGGTTAAATATGATATTTAATGAAATTGTGACATTATTTCTGTGTGACTTAATATATTCCTCAAAATCTAAAAGAATGTCTGATTCTCTAAATATGTCGTACTCTAGAAAATGCAACATAAATAGTCCTATCCAATCAGTTGTGACGAAGCTATAATAAAATATACTACAGACAGGAAACCAATTTTTTACGGTAAAAAAGTTAACAAAATAACTTTACCGACAGAGAAGACAGGCAGCATAACACTTCACATCAAGAGGCGAAAATTTTACAACCAATTCCGCCATTTCTCCTGGTAAAATTATTCCTGCTTCTGGCTCAATGCTAAAAGGCAGGTCAGCCAACACTTCCTTGATGATGGCCACACTAGCCGGTAAGTCATCGGCTTTTGCTGCTAGTGGAGTTGCAGTTGCATTAACAGTGTCATATCGATTAGCACTTACAATCTGCCAAGAATATTCTAGTTGAACTTTGCCAGGGTTTCTGAACATCAACCTGTTAGATACCAAATCACATCACTGTTACTACACTGTTAAGATTGTGTTAAGTTTATTATTGCATTGATTACAGGTCTGATTTCCGTACCATACCAATATAGCCTACTCTATTGAAAACCAGGACACTGGCATAGCTTTGAAAGTTAGGGCCACTGACAGATCCTGAAATGTTGAATGGAAGCCAAATACACTGACTGTTCTTTATGTTGCAATATTTTTTAATTTTCAGTCAGTTGCTCTTTGTAATTTTGTGGCTTTCACACCACTTACTGAAAAGTGTAAATTCTCACTTTCTCATTTCTCACACACTTGGGTGGATGACTTATCATTTCCTCTTTCCTTCTCAGCAGACCTCCCAGGCAAAAAGGCACCAAAACGTTTACCTTTAAGGTCAAAAGCAGAGGAGTGCCAAGGCATCTCTGGCCCTAATATATCCTAATGGATCGCTATGACTCCTCCCATCACATTTGGCTGTTAGATGAAAACACTTTACCTTTAGAAAACACTACCTGAAGCAGACAAGCTTGTAGACCAAATTAGAGTTTCAACTGTGAATCAGCCATTTCAACATAGAAAGCAAACTGCAAAGTTACATCAGAGAATCTGCTAAGAGATTTTAAATATTAACAAACTTCACAAATTCTTCTGTTAATTTTTAATCACATACATATATTAAACAGATAAGCAGATATTTGTAATGGCTAAGAGACAAATCTTACTTGCAGATTCGACTCTCAAACACAAGAGTTTCCTGAAATTGAAGTTTCCGCCCTTTAAGCTCAAACTTGCAAAAGTCCACAACTGCTGAGAAGTACATTTCAACGTCTTGACTTGACTGTGAACCTTCAACACTGAGTGGTTCCACTTCAGTTTCAATCACTTTCCTCTTGACCGGTCGCGGGCTGACGACAGGTCCCCCAGCACTCAGTTCTGAAGATCTCCCTTCCACCTGATCCTGTGCTGTACTAGAACCGTGCTGTTTCAAGAGCAAACCAGATGATTGTTTCAACGTTTTTCCTGAGCCCCAGACAGCACTGGCCTTCACATGAGACTGCCGAACACCACCGCTAGGTGATTTCGGGCTTTGTCGATGGATGAGAGCTGACCGTTGGTGACTACTAATCATCCAAATCACAGAGGATTTTGTTTGAAATATATCACTTCATTGGCACACAATTATCAAAATGGCTAAGGGCCATACAAACCTCCCACTCTTCTTATCAAGTTTAAAAGTAAAAGAGTTTAGATAACAAGTATGTTCATCAATTTACATACCTGTATTAATGGTAAATATGCACTTGAACACTTATACATTGTCTTTTAATGATCTCTCTCAGGTTCAGAAATTTCCTTATAAAACTCTTCTATTTAACTCATCAGTCTAAAATAGCACATTTCATTCAGACTAATGCCCAGCTATTTACAGGAAAACTTGTCTCTATTCAAAAAAGAACTCATAATGAGTAAAACATAAATTAACACTTTAATGATGATCGGATTGAGCGTGCACTAAAATGTGAGGAAAACTAATCTCTCTCGTCGTTAAAGGGTTAACTATAACTACCAAAAACATAACCTCTCTATCCAAAAAAGAACTCATAAACCCAAAATATAAGACAAACTAGTCCATGAATTTATCCTGCCTGCAACTGAGCTCACCTGTCAGGGGCAGAAACAGGTGATGTCACATCCACCCATGTCACATCCACCCACTTGACAACTTTGATCCGATCATCCCAGTCTGGTACCTCACTCAGTGGCTTAGTGTAGATGATTTTTGTGACATAGCATGACACTGGCTCCCTTTTAAACCTAACAGCAGTGGTTGATTTGAAAGTCACCAGAATGTTCTTGGAGGTGCATGGACGTAAATGGCCGACCTGAGGACTGAACTTCAAATACAGATGATCTGGCCACATGAAACGAAAGCTGTCCATTGGCAAGTGATTGGTCATTTGGAGACTTAACGTTTTCAACTGGCCAATGTAACAGTCATCAAACTGCAAGAAGTTACTTCTGATAGCTAAAAACAGAACGTCTTCTCAACAGTAATATCAAATATATAGTAATGGAATAGTGAATATATATACAAATTGTACATTAGCACCTTTTAGAACCTTTATAAGGCATTGTGACATTTCTATAAATAACAATAACTACAACATATCACAAAATACAGGCTTTTCATTACTGATAACTAAATACTGTAACACTCGGGCAATAACAATAATGAAATAAAAACCAAACTCAAGAATAACACTATAATTATAACTGATATGAAAATTCAACATACCAATGTACATAAAGAATAAACATAAGGACAAAAATATTTGCATGCTTGTTATTTTGACTTAACATATTTTGACACAGTTACAATTGCATAGCTCTAATGCAGTGCTTTTCAAAATGTGGTGTGTGGACCAAGAGGGGTCCAGAGGGGTTCCCAAAGGATATGGCGAGGGTCCGCAAGAGTGTTGTGAAAATATTCATTAACTGATTAACACTGCACGGTTTTAGCATAAACAGCCTGTTTTTCAAATTCATACGCTATCTATAGTACACTTGTAACTGTATGATCTACCCGGTATACGGGTCCAACTGGGTATCTGATCACACCATAAATTTTGTATCCAGTAAAGTTGTAATCGTAATCATAATTGTAATCTCCAAACTTCTAAACCGCCACTCGAAGGCCAAGCACAGGGCACCAGTCTATTTATGAGTGCTACGTCAAATCAGAGGGGGTTTTCTAAAGTAGTCCAAGAGGTCTGAGTCTGGTTTCCAGAAGGCCAAATCAAATCAGAGGGGATTTTCCAAAGAGTAGTCAAAAAGAGGTCCGAGTCCGGTTTCCAGGGGGCCAGATCAAGATAGGAAGCAGAGCAGCTATCAAGGCGGGTGTTGTTTAGGGCGAGATTAATTGGAAGGTGGAGGATCAAATGAGTCAAATGGAAAGATAATAATAATGCATAATAACAACATTTACAACAACTGCAGCAAATGATGACATGATTACAAAGACTCAAAATAGTTATGACTCTGACCTGGAACATCATCTTCAACAGAACCAGTAACATCCAGTTCTAACTGATGAGCCATAAGGACATTGTCAAGGGTGATGTCCGCCTGATATCCTTCACCGATCAGCTGAATTATGGAGTCCCCATAAGGATTATCAGTCACCGCTATGAGCAGCTGGGATGTGCACCTTTCTGCTATTACTGGTTGAAAGATTACATCAAAGCTCATCTTCTTTTTCACACCAACTGAAACTCTATCAACACCTGTCAAATTTTTATCAAACTAGGATTTAGTGTATATGCATAAAAATCTTTCAAGGGATCATATAGGCAATTTTATTATTATTAATTTATTCAGCCAACCATTGCACAATTCCAGTGTTTTCATTGAGACAGTCTAACATAAAATTTCAACTATGGTTGCAACTGTTATATCTGTAAGCTAAGTTAGTAGCACTTCTGTGACACCCTGGAATAGCACTTCTGGTCCAGGTATATAAACTTTATATTGTATTGTATTTGAACATTTATAAAGCGTCTCTCACAGTGTTCGCTAATCAGAGGCACTCCCAGTGGGTCTTATGCACTGGGAGCGCCTCTGATTAGCAAACACTGTGAGAGGCACTTTATAAATGTTCAGATACAATACAATACAATATAAAGTTTCAGTTGCAGATGCTCATTAGTCCAGTTGTTAGTATGCTGGACTGTAGATTATCAATTCAAAGATGGGAGATTCAAATACTAGTCAGGGCAGAAAGGTATTACTAGATTTCTGTTCCACTAGTCCCACAGAAGTGAACTCTGCAACAAAAAGATTACTTTGACCATAAACTGTATACGAGAAGATCAGATGGTGCGAGAGAGAGCAGACCAAATTATACTGCTTGGTGCCAGAGACAAGTGTGTGCAATATCTTGTCCATGGCATCAAGCACTTAAAAATCATCAAATTCTTGTGGATTTTCAAGGAACAGTGTAAAAGCAGTACATGTATTACCAGCACATATTTCAGTAGTGCACATACATCAGATCTGTGCATTTTAGAATAGATTTTACAAGGACTCAAAATGGACCTGATTTCACTCAAAGTGAATATTATATATCATTCCTGTAAGTTTCAACTCGGTCAATTTAAAGTAATATTTATTAGCACATGTTGGACCTGACCCACACTATCTTGCTCTCATACATATAATGATGCAAGAAACAGCATACCAACAAATCTAACTTGTGCACATGCTGTAAGTCGGACAAAACTGGGATCACCGGATCATGCAAATACATACATATACATCTGACAGGAATGCATCACAATAATATAAAGCAATAATAGATTATTTGGGCAGCAACTTTACTAACTGTTGAACAGAAAAACAAACCCCGAGATCCTTGTACAATTTCTGAATTCACAGGAACATCAGTAGAACATCTCACAGAATAAACACTCTCTGAATCCAAGACAGCAATGCTAACCTAAAAGAAACATGATAGTTTTTCATAGCCATTGCATTTTTCTACTTAGGTAATCTCAGCACTCCCACAATCTGTCTTCAATTCACCACTCACAATTTCTATACTTTTAGAGTTAGGCATGTATACAAATATTGCCTGTACTTGTATCTAAAACCTGTACAGAAATCGTAATCTTATCATAATCTCCAAACTTCTAAAGTGCCACTCGAAGGCCAAGTGCAGGGCACCAGCCAGTTTGTGAGCGCTGTGTCAAATCAGAGGGGTTTTCTAAAGAGTAGTCCAAATTAGGTCTGAGTCCTGTTACCATGGGGGCCAGATGGCCAGATCGAGAGGAGGCAGAGCAGCTGTTAAGGTGGGTGTCATCTAAGGCACGAAGAATTGGAGGGCGGAGGATCAGATGAGTCAGGGTAAGAGTTCTTGAAAAGGTGAGACTTCACTTTTGAGTAGAAAGCCCGGGGAGTGAAAGACAGAGGAGCAGAAGGAGGAGGATGGGGGATGGGTCGCAATGGTGATGGTGGAGGAACCGAGAATTTGCGGAACTCAGAGGGGATATCATTCCAGAGGCATGGAGCTGTGTTGGATATGGAAATAAAAGACACCTACTGCGGGCACTGCAATGTAACTGTAAGTTTAAAATTTCTAAAACAATACTTTAAAGCTAAGCGCAGGGCACCAGCTTATTCACGAGCTGTCAAGTGTAATGCATTGTAATGTGTTCTGGTGATGTAGATTATCCATGAAATCAAATGGCGCTTACACTGCAAGGTAGTGGTCCATCATTAACGAGCACAAGCTGCTTCAGGTCTGCATTGCCCAGCAAGCTACGCCTGAACAGAAGCACAGGTTGACTGCGCTTATTCCGAGTCATGGGCTGTATGATCCTGACCTGTGGCAGGTGTCCCTCGCCAGTCAACTCAACAACCAGACTGCGAGAACGGCTGATGGCTGATGCTGGGGCGTCAAGTGTCACCTCTAAGGTGGCAGTATATGACTATAGAAAAATAAGCACATATTCAGATAACTCCATGTAATTATGAACTATAAAAAAAAACTTTAAAGAAGATTTACAATGAATATACAGCGTATGCCTGTTTTCGTGCAGTCATTTGAAGTCAAAAGCACCACATGCAGGTTAAGGACACACTGCAATACAGTAGTGTATGATATAAGTCTTTTTGTGGCTAGAAAGCTCAAAGACAAGGTTGTCTGAAATGACAGCATTTGCACTGTAGGCTGTCATCAGATGATTTTGTCCAAGTACCTTGAATGGCGATATTGCTATCTGGTTATGGGCAAAATTGATTGAGGTTTCATTCCAGACAATTTATTTTTTGGGCCACATTAATATCTACTGTTTCCACACATTATTTCAAAGCATGATGTGCCTGCACTGGAATGCCAAACATATGGGTACACAGGTACTGTTGCTGCCTTGGCTGAAACAGCAGCTATGCTACTGCTGGCATAAGTAGGTTCGTTGTGGCAGAAAGAGCGCAAGAAGCATGTATTTTGCTCATGTCTGCAAGTGCCACAGCTGTGTGCTTCTTTAGGTTGAGCCTTTGAATCACCATAATTTATCTTGGTTAAAGTTTCTACAAGGTGTGTAGTGTGGAGATATGTGCAGCTATATCAAGTTCACCAGATTTGGAACTGTACTTGCTGATTTACCTTCATGAACAAATACCAGTAGAGTTTATGTAAACTTAGACATCCGAGTAACTAATGTATAGCCTAGCAAATGCATTCCTGTTTGAAAAGCCTGATTTTGACATTAAATTTCTCTACCTGAAGAGACAGTGGACTGAAAGTGACCACAACAAACAGATGACTCAATGCAGGAATGCTCGACTTTGCTGGTTCCACCTCAAATATTTCAGGCTGCTGCTTATTGGTTCGTGACGATGATGATTTTATTGAGATCTGCACATCACATGGAATCTGCCAAAAATAATTATATAACCACAAATTGTTATGTGAAACATATCAAACCTGATCAGTAATAAGCATTTCTGTGGAAAGGTATGGATATGAATAAAAATTAATCTACAAAATTATCACAATAGTGGTAATCAAAACCATGGGTAATAGCCACAATTCGGATTGATGAATGTGCTTTTAAAGAAGACAGCCATATGCCAGGCTACGCGAATCAGCTAAATGACGTAAATTCAAAGCAACAATTACCTTATTGTTATTAGAGATCTTAAATCTGGCCTTTGCTTTTGATCCAACAACCACGTTATTGAAGAGGAATCGTCTCTCATCCAGCAAATAAACGCCGCTGCCTTCAAAGCTCTCGTTAGTCTGCATGTAATTCCAGTCGGCCAGGTTATGACAGATTGGATGCTCTTCAAAGATTGACTCAAAGTGTTCTACGTCAAAAGCAGGCACAAATGACTCGGCCATCATTGCATACATCAGCCCCATTGGATTGTCTGTCGGATCGCGGCCCACAATGTCAATAACAAGCTTCTACAAAAATGTAGCAGTTGACAATAGTGTTTGAATCTAGATGAGGTACTAAATATAACAATTTTTATAGTACTTCTTCTCTTGAAGTGGCACTACACAGTTCACAGTTACTACTGGCTCTGGTAATGATCAAAGGACAACTTTGTCTGGATTTCAAATTATGTTTATGATAAACTGGAAATTTAGTGTTTATTCACGCAATTGTTTTGAAATTGACTGCTACTGTCATGCTTATGCTAGTTATGTGATTAAGGAATATGGGTAGTGGATGTGCAGTTACCATCCACTAAAGAATTGAAAATTTGTGTGACAATGCAAGACGGTGTCAAAAATATACTTTTAGAAAAATACTTAAAGAGAAACCACTGACCTAACCAGTGATGCAATGTCAATTATTACGTCCAAGTTTAATGTCATGTCACACACAGCATCATGCAAGAGTAACCTTATGACACAGAAACTGTTTTGCAGAGAAAACATTTTTAGGAAAAGTTGCAAACGAAATTTTGAACCTCTTCGCATTTGAAAGTTATACATGAATAACCACTGGGGGAGGGGCAAACTTTAAAATTTCCCCAGGTTGCAGCATGAAGGTTATACAAAAAATAACAAATGTTCTAAATCATGCTCAATCTAGCTATAACTTTGCATGTCTTATCAGTTTAACTACAGTAAACGAACCTTGCAGAGCTTTTCTCATTGATATATTACAAGTTTGATTTTTGGGACACCCTGTTGTATATTCATCAACATTATATTACTATTTCAGTGTAATTAAAAGCAAAACATGGTATTTCTTCTGTATCAAAAAGTTAAGCTTATAAAAACACAAATTCTCAAAGGTGCTTAGAATGACAAAGCCAACATGATTAGTCAAAATATAAGTCAGTGAAATTTCACTAATAGGTTGCAGAGATTCAAAGGCTCAACCTAAAGAAGCACACAGCTGTGGCACTTGCAGACATGAGCAAAATACATGCTTCTTGCACACAATATCTATTCAGGCCAACAGAATAGCACCACTCAAGGGGTGCTCATGTGAATGAATTTCATTCATTCACATGAGACTACACTACATCACATAATATAGCATCAAGGTATCAACTCATACATCTTCTGCAACTCCTGGACTATCCATGAAGCAGTCCACAGTAATTGTTGCTTGAGACTTTGCTGGAATGGCTCCAGAAATTGGAAAGACAACGAAGGGACCGACAGCAATACGTGGTCCCAAATTCGCAACTGTATTGGACCTGCAACAAGCACCTTAAAAGCATCACAGCTCAAACATGGTGCAAATTTGTAGGGAACACTGCTTCCAATCTGTTCATAATATTTACTAATTAAGACATAATTTTCTCATACGTTTCACTCATGAGCACAGATTGCACTTTATCTCACTTACAGCAAAATACACCTGCAGCCATAGCATCATATTTTATTTTTACAGAAAAGTGCATATGGAGTGAAAATGTAATGACATCATAACTAAACTCAAAACTCTACACTTCTTTAGCATATAGAAAAGCCAAGTTCAATAAGCCAGCTTACTCGCAGAAGACTCCTAAACTCTTTTATGGCCAACTGCACTAATAACAACATATGCCACAGAAGTTACCTTAATAATAAGGTCACACACATCTGTTTAAATGCTTACCATCTAATCATTTGATGTGGAATAATAGGGAGACCAAGTGCCAAAACTGGTATTTCATCCCTTTACTCATGATTTAAATTTCAGTAATTAACAGTGATAACTGGCAATTTGCTTATGAGCGATGCAACTACCATAACAAGGAAACACTGTCCACCAATAACTGAACTGCTGTCATGATGTTTTCATTTCAGCTGAAAGATCCTCCAACCTGAACTTCACATTTACAAATGACAACAACAGCACGATGGAAAAATGATTCCCTTACTCTAATTTTATAACATCACAACCAGCAGATGTTGCAAATTTTTGGCTACTTACGGCTATTCATGATGAACTCCATTATTCTTAGCTTCATATAATTTACACATATTATGCAATATGCATACTGACTATGTTCTGTAATAGTCATTCAGAGTCAATGACTCTCAACCTCAGTTACATCGAACAGATAAAGATGGATAACAAACTTTCTCATTTTTTTAAGGTCGGTCACAGGCAGAGTTACTGCTGGCACGCTGATGTGGGATCCAGAAGACGACTTGCTTATGGTGAAAGAGAAATCAAAGAACTCATGTTTGTTCTCAATTGTGAACGTCTTTGACCTTTTACTGTTTACAAGAAGAGGTCCAAAATTCAGCTCCTCTGAAGGATTGATTACATATCTGCAACATGCAAACATTTGAAAAGAAAACATAAGAAAACAAAGGAATGGACAAACACCACATGATTGCCTGAGAACTATTCTACGATCATCAGATTTTCCACCAGTCCTGTCTCCATGCAGCATTTTGGATAGCCAAAAATAGACCAGCACATCATGGACAAGGCACCGCTCGCAGCAGTACTAGTACATTGCTAGGAGGAAAGAGAAAAACGTTTTAGAGTATGCTTTCTTGTCTTAAAAATAATATCAGTGATCTCTGCTGCAATTATTATTTGTATGTTAATCAACTATCTTTAATGTCCACACTCGTTACTCATTAGTAAACCTTAAAGGTAAAATGCAAAGAAAAAGCAATTTTCCTGAAGCCAAGTTTCTTAAATTTTGCACAAGCTAAATCTGTCAAGCTTTGCTATTTGTTGTAGCCCAGTTTTTATCTGGGATAGGATCTGAAGCACAGGTCAAATTAGTTAGATAATGTTCCCATTTAATAAAAAAGTGCATAGTTTAAAAGCATAATTTGAGAAAAACAGACACATTTCCAGTAAACTTTACTGACATGGGCTTTACCTGCTGAAAGCAGCCTGGACAGACAGAGGGATAGGAATTCGGGCGATGGCTTCTCCAAAGATCCCGATATTCGGCTCAATCACATGGCAGTAGAGAATTGCCTGATCCTTAAGGAAGATTTCTTTGTGTGCACAGAATGTGATCATCACAGGAGACGGACGTTCAGTTGCGGTCAGTTTGCCTTTCGTTGGTGAAATCTTAAACATGCTGCAGATTTCCTTCAAACTGTCACTTGTCGGTTCAAAGCTGAATCTAGAACATTCACATACTCAAACCATTTGCCGACAGAGTCGTACTAGCAATTCAAGGACTACAGTGCTCATGCAGTTTACCAACAAAACTATTATGGAGAGACATGGGTCTCCATTCTGACCTTTTGCAAAATTTAAATTTTAAAATACACATTTATCCCTGTTATTCCATCACCAGTTCAAATATGGTCAATTGAAAAATAATTTAGTTCAACTGTACCTCTGCAAAGTATAGCTTGAATTTCCAGAAAAGAATTAAGTAAACCTATTCTTATTATCAGTAAGCACAACTGCCATGCATAGAATCTACCAGCATTTATTAAGCTATATATAGGAGAATGCATATACAAATCCAAATAAATTGGTCATCCTGCAAGGTGGTGTAGAATCTATTTTTCCTACATATTAATACATCATTCACATCTCAGCAAGCAGAATGTTAGGCTCACCTACCAGTTCACCTTACAAAAGGCCATTGTTCCAGGCTCTGCGAATACGTTAGATAAGATGCAAATAACTATGCCACTTACAAGTATGACACTTCATATTTGCCTCGGTTCTTAACAACAAATTGTAATTTGATTTCCTCAGACACACGAACAGCTCCAAAGTCAATCCCTGCACTAGTAGCTACAACAATAATAGCAGCAAACAACTGTCAGCTTAAGAACCCTCTCAGAATCAGGTAACACTGAGAACGAGAAAGAAATCATTCCTATAATTAAATGGAAATTACAACAGGCCATCGCTATAACACAAATTGATACAACACAAATTTGAGTATACCAAGATCACAGTCATAGATGCCACATAAATTTATCTCCGGCATTCCATATGTGCAGCCTGAAAAGCGGAAAATGAAAACAAAGAATACAAAGCATTCAACCAACATTCATTAAATAATCGCTTCTATTCCAAATTGCAATTTCGAATTCAATTTACAAATTTAAATAAAATTAAGAAATTCAGTCATTTTAGAGGAAGATGACTGACTGAATGAGGCTGACATGTATTTTTCAGTAAGTCAATCACACATTACAGACATTCACTGTATTCAGCCAAGGCTAACATTGCTACCAATTTTTGGTCAATAACTTGTTACAAAATATTCTACAAATACGCAGATGAAGACTACAGTTACACTTGGGTAGACTGATATCAATTGAAACGTCATATCCCTCAGCTTGAATTAGAATGTTATCCGTCTGGACGACAGTTCCATCCTCATCATACACCTAAATGTAACACAAATATCAAACAAATCAATGCAACAATTTAAAACTAGAAGCAAATAATCAAGAAAACTGCAAAGGAAACAATTGCTAACAGATTGCTATCGAGTATCAAGCAGTTTAAGTGGTTTCTTACACACACAAAAAAACACCCAAACACAGGTTCAAAATATAAGAGAAACATACAGCATCCATATTCTATAAACAAATATTCCTTGGCTACAATTTGTTGTTGTTAAACATTGAACCTTATATGACAATAGCATAAGGGTGGACAACACTGACAAGTTCAGAATCTGGCTAATAAACATGAATGTGGGTAATGATCCAAACGTATATGCAATTAAATTATATTGAATCAATAGTGCTAACATTAGAAATTCACACCTCTAATCGAACATATTTTTTGTTGACTGAGATAGGTTTCAATGGAAGAAAGGTTGCCTTGATCACAGATTCTGAAAGCGGGGGAACTAGCATGTGATCAACATCAAGTGAGAACTCGCTTGGAAGGTTCTGAAAATTTAAAATCCTCCATGATGCGGGCAATGTAGTAAAATTCTTAACGAGTATAGATTTTGTCTCTTTTCTGAAAATAGAATAAACATAACGGCCAAGTAGTACAGTTGAAAAAACTTCAATCCACAGCAGAGCAAAAAAGTATGTAAGACAGTAAAATTACATATGTGTGAGTATAGCCCACCATTCAGAAAACCATCTCATTTAGGATAATCTCAGGTATGTAGTGAATGCTGTTTACATGTAGTTAAAATCTGGGCAAGAGGAACAGAGTAAACCTTCAAATGGCAACAATTCCATAAGAAAGCAAGTCAGCATCATGACTGTAGAGGTAATACGGAATATCCTGTAGATTTATGAATGACAGCCAAGGTAAAAAAAAATACAGTCAGATGTTCGTATTAAACTCGTGAATCCCCCCATCCGCCCCCCGCCTCCCCCGTAAATGATGGCACATACACTTACAGATCTCCCCATTTCTTGGAAGGAGCATTTGCTCCAAGGTTTCTATGGTGTAGACGCCTCTGTGAACTTGTATGTAAAACGATTTACAAATGTCATTGACACAGTCGGTGAGGGACACAGTATAATCAAAACAAAACACTCAAATTATAACCAGAATCAGTCAACTCAACATGCGAGTCATACAATCTGAAAGATCTAAAGTTCGAAACCATTCAAAAGTTTTAGGGCTGCTGTGGAGGGCCCAACTGCACAATTTCAGTTTTCAACAGGTTAAGGAGTAGCTTATTAGCTCTCATCCAAGACTGTGCCACCATAAACGCATTGAACAACAGCTGCTCAGATAAGATCAAGTATTCCAATAGACTGCTTACAATACAACTCAGTGCTTTTTTTTCAGCTGGAACGTGCCGGAACAGCGTTCCGGCACATTTTTCAGGTACTAAAAAATAATTTATTTATTTTAATAATAAAAAACAATAATTTAGTTATTTTAATTTTAATTTCAGTGTTTTGAATTGTTTTCAGTGTTTATTGAGACCCCTCCCAGCCCCAATCTCGTTTTTCTCGGGATTTTAGCCCGCCCATAATTATTCCGTTCCGGAACCTATTGTTCCGTTCCGGAACCTTTTTCCCCAGAAAAAAAGCACTGATACAACTTATCCATCGGCTTTAATATCAACACTGTAGGTTAGCGTTGTAGCTTTTTCACTGCATCATGTGATAATATCAACAAGTTGAAAAGAGTTTCTAGATAAGTCAATTGTAGTCCTTAGTTTGGAGCCCATCTGTCAACTACTTTTTTATGTGGGGCAATAGCTGACAAGAAGTCAGCAGAAAGAAAATGCAACAAGAAACAATCTTCATCATCACCTGTGAAGCAACACTTTCTCAAACTGGAACACCTTCTTATCAAATGAAAGCTCTGGTCGCACACCAATGCACGACATGTTGAAAGTTACTGGTTCTGGATTATTTTGAACACAGCAGACTAGTACATCTTCAAACACAGTTGGTTGCTTTGGACAAGCCCAGACACACAGGTCCTTCAAAATTACATAAAAGTCCACTAAGTTGAGACAACAGAAGAGAAACTGAAATACTCAATTATTCATAAGCCTAATAATTGTAAATTTAAGTCTCCTAAATTTCTCAGCATCCCACAAAAGCTGTATCAAGGAGCCCACTGATTCACCCATGCTATACCAAATGCAGTCTACAAGCGCCAGACTGTTTGGTCTGTTTCAGTGCCAGTGCAGAATCCAAGGGGGGGGGGTCAAGCTAAGGAGACTGAATGTACTACGGTCAAAATCATTGGTGATGGTGGTCATGGAATTGTGCATGAGCAGAACCAAGATGGGATAGATTGAAAAGTTCAATTTTCAGTCTTGAGTGGAAAGCTGCAGAAATGAGAAGCAAATGGTAATCCCCAGAGTCGCCACCGCCTCCACTAAGCCCTCAAGTCGAAACCAGTCGCTAAGCTATTGGCTGCTAGCGACTTCATTCACTTAATATTCTGCTTATATTTTTAATTGTGGTCTCCGAGTGTCGATTTTTAACGAAGACATCATCAACAGGACAGAAGCAACGCTTGCTTATAAGGTACGAGTCACAGTGCAACACACTAACAGTCCAACAATCAGTCGATGTCAGATCACCAGTTCTTTACTGACTACCTGCCTGAATGGTCTATGTTGTGTTACATAACTTCATGCGATCGTTTTTCATGTATTGATATTGAACCTTCACTCCTCATAGTCTAACAAATAGTCGAAGTCAGATCACCAGTTGCAGTCTCCGGACTTGCTACTTGCCTGAGTGGTGTGTCAATTATGTTGCATGATGACACGTAATTGTGACAATTATGACTGTACTTAATATAAACAGCAGCAAGCGAATGCAGCATGTTAAACTCTCTAGGCCCTCTGAAACGGAAACTGGGTTCGTTACTGTTAGTTTTTATGTTTATCTAGTTATTTTCAATAGAAGGTTGGACTTTTTAAACTGTGCAACTGCTGCTGATTACTAAAGCTAGTGTTTCCCATCTTGGGTGCTGTGGCACTCACAATAAGGTGCCGCAAAACTGCCGAGGGGCGCCGCAGCTGAATGGCAGCGAAACGCCTACCTTGGCATAGGCTCAAGCCTGCTGCTTTTAAACAATTTTATTATCACTGTAGCAATATTCATTCATTCATTCTGGAAATTTATACAGCACCTCTCCAAGAGACCTACTCAGAGGCGCTCCCAGCCCAGCCACGGCTAGAGAGATAGGACTTGAGGTGTCGTAAGAAAGCAGGTGTATTATTCTGTGGGAAGCAGCGTAAGGGCATTGGAAGAAAGATGCAACTTGGAATAATTATCCAGTCATAGACGTGAAAGTATAGGTAAAACACCTATAAAACTTAGATTACAACGAGCCACGGCTGGCTAGAGTTCTCACGCGAGAGGCGCCACTTGTAAGTAAAATAGGTTAAAATAGCTCTGCAAATAATGGTAACAAATGATTTATCAAAGTGCTGACCTTTTTCTCTCCAGGTTTAAGCTGCAAGCTTACAGGGTCAAAGGAAAATGTAGCCATGTTTTCATCCTTAAGCATGGTGAAGGTGCAGTCCACATCAAATGGAGATGTGTTGAGAATGCCAAAAAAATCCGTATTTTCAGCTGGTTTTCCTTCAACTCTTCAAAACAAAATTTCAGAAACCAATATTTGCACCATATATTGATTTGTGAAAAGGTTCAATATACAATATTATACATGTACCGGTTGTACCCGTACGATCACAATTATGATTACAAAGACTAATCTGTGTACTGTACTTCAACTGGCAGTGAATCACAAGGAAATAGGCTCATCAGTCAATTTAGTCACCTAAGGATGTGAAAATGTGAATTTGGCTATATATATCAGAACAATGAACTTCAGACAAGGAATAGAACCATGGATGCATGCAAATATGCATGTATGTATACATATCTGTGTGCATGCATGCATGTATGTCTGGTGGAGACTTTTACATGTAGACGTCAGGAGTCAAATCTACTGTGACCACATGGTAACAGATCATTTGCAAGTGAGGCCATCCTGAAATATCTTAAGGTACCTACAGAGTACAAGTGCATGCATAATTACATAGTCAAGTGTCCAAAAATGGCAGCTCTATCTGTTAATAGTGCTGTGTATCTATATAAATTCAAATGATTAGAATAATCTATGAAAAATATTAAAGATGCACTAAATCACTGATGCCAGAAAAGTATAAACGATTTCAAAATTGATCAGCAAAGACTACATATTTCATGTATCGAAAGTTTGCGATGATATATATCTATATTATATATATACAATGTATAATATGCATATATATATATATATAGTCTAACACTCTAAAAGTGTCCATGTTTCACATAGAAAAACATATGTACTACATGTATGTTATGTTTGACTGTTTCTGACTCTCATTTCTTTCTTTCTTCGAAGTCTGCCATTTGCTGCAGATGAATGATCTTAATATTTCTGAATCTTGCTCCTCCACATACCTTGAAAGAGCTCATGCCATGCTAAGGGCTTCTGCATGTGAAATTTTTGCCTTGTCAAGTCTCATCATCCTCATACGTAATTTATGCTTAAGAAAGGAAAAGCCTTGCTACCACTTTCATGGACTGACATGCACTCGTAGTCTTCATTGCCTCAGTGTCGAATTGTCTTTGTGCCAAATTTTCGTAAGCAAGATTGTCATGGAACCACATGTATGTACTTATATATGGACATATGTATTTATATCTGAATATTTATGTAGTGCCTATCATGAATCTCTCAAAGGCACTGGTTATTATCAAAGCTGATTATTCAATCCAAACCAGCATATATCTCAGATCTCAGTATAAAATGTAGAAGGAATTTAAAAAACAGCAGTTCTTTAATATAACACAAAAGGGTATGAAGCATTAGCGACTTTATTTTCACAGCCTCAGCATATAGTGGTGGGAGGTCAGTCCTCTCCCTTGCCTGTCCGTTGATCATACATCAACAGTGTATGGACAGTGTAGTCATTTTACAGCCAAATTCACTAGAGGATACAAGTGGAGCAGAAACTTCCAAACTTCATTCTGCCAAGGTGGGAATTGAGTACCAACCTGTTCGATGACAGTTCAGCACATTAACCACTACATAGCAGCCATGTACCAATAGAAGGAATTGAATAATCAGTTAGTCCTATTAATCAGTCACCAAAAAGTAAAATTATGTTATGTATATATGCAAGCATTAAAATGTCAGTGGATATTTAAACAGCATGCTTTAAGAGCTTCTCATAGATACAGCAACACCTAGTCACAATCAGAGGTAAAGGAGCTTTATACCACAAACAAGTTGAATGTTACAGAGTTGGTAAGCGAGACTATGAACATTTTGATCACAGTTATTCAGGGTTATTCACCTGCAAAGAATATCTTATTTAAAACTAGTTGAAAATGCTGTATACCTTTTGCAGGGAAGTCCAACACGAACAGGTCCAAATTCAAATGTCTGAGTAGAATAAACAAACTTTTTAATTACTAGTTCATCCGGTTTCTTAGCACTCTGCCGATCAGAAAACACAACCCTGAAATTTCCCAAGAAGTTTTAGTATTATAAACAGTGTTTAGATAGTATGATATAGATACACTTAAAAAACACATTTAAAAAAAATGCATTCACATGATTGTCTTACACAAACCATACATGCCATGTTTGTCCCATAATAAGGCTTCTAGGCCAGACAATACAGTTTAATTATCTCAACATGCAAATTGTTCACATACACAGCCTGGTAGTAGAATATAGTACCACCACGACCTGAGAGTTAAACAACAAGTCCTGTAATTGCTCTTCATCCGGCTTCCTGCCCGATGAAGAGCAAAAGAGGTGCAAATGCGAGCTGCTCCAATTCATGCCTTAAAAAACTTGAAGGAATCACAACATGCTAATATTTCTCCCTTAAAGTTCTTCCACTTATCTGTTTGAGAAAGCTTTCTTAAATGAAATGCTTCAAATCAGTACTTAGAAAATAAAATATTTTCTACAACTATAACAATCATGCAAAGGTTTCAATCTGTGTTAGTAACAGAGAAGCTGAGAGAGATGGATAGTAATAGTGTAGGAACTGAAACAGGAAAAGACTGTGAAGCTTAGAGTTGAAAAGCTAGAGAAAGATGATTAAAATTAACCTTCATGTACCTGCACATTAAACTAGAAGTACAAGTTAATTTAAAATTTATTAAATGTCTCTTTGAACAACAGTCCTCCAAGCCATGGCTTTGGATAGAAGGATCCTTTGGCCAAAGCACAAACACTGCTTCAACAACACCAGAACAAGTTTTCCTCAAGACTGACATCGCTCAACAAAACGCCAATGTTACACCATGTGTCACAGTGTCAGGATTAAATTCTAGACACACGTAATGCTAGCAATAAGACATCAAGCTACCCTTAATCCTTTACTGACAACGAGGCTTTAAAACCTACTGGGAAAACATTGCAGCTTATCGTTAAAGTGTTAATTAAGCAGTCTATTGTTAAAGATGTTAGTGAAGCGTAAATTTTCGTAAACTGAAACAGACATGTTGCGGTGTGTCAACATGCGATGAAAATAAATGAATAATCAATCAAACTAGACAGTGACATATTTGGTAACGAAAGCTGGATAAAGAAGCCTGGCCTATCAGCTGCATCATGAATTAAACCTTGGTTCGTGGCTGATGCAAGGAAAGGCAGCTGTTCCTCGACAGTTCATCCGGTACTTTTGCTTCTGGCCAACAATTTCAAAGTGTAGGATCTCATCAAACTGACCCATCTCTGTCGAGGTAAAACGAACTTTGATAGGCAATTCTTCGAAAGCTGGAATTACCCAACGATGTACAGGCCTAGAAACAGATAAAAGAAACATACTAACACAGACATATGACTGAAATTGCTTTCAACTAATTTCATTCTTCTACTTTCGTATGTTATGGTTTTTACTAGGTGCACAATCTGTTAATGCTCAGGGAGAAGAACTAGACAAGACATTTCGTGCATTTTAGTAATTTGTTTCTCATACAAATTGGTGAAAATGAAAGGTCTTAAATCTTGACCAGAAATATCATCAAGGAATCCAAAGAAGCCATCAACAATAACAATTCAATTTCAGAATTACTTACTTAGCAGGTTTCACTAGGCCATCTGGAGAAAGTGGTTCTGGAACACTATGCAATAAAAGGAAAACACACTTTAAATAATGCCTATCTTCAGCATTCATCAGTAATGGAAAAAAGTAACACTTCACTGTACTTATGTAAAAGTTAGTATTGTAACTTTTAATGAAGTATTAAGAAGTGGTAATGTAAAGTGACAGTATTGTAGTACAGTCTGGACTTGTTAATGTCCCCATTTTACATGACATTCCACTTAACGCAAAGTTGTGTTATGTCGCCCCAGGGCAATTAACTTAGGATGCCGTACTGGTTAACGCACACTGCACATAGACCCCAGTACAGCACTATAATATTGACTTTTACAACCAGATGTAGTGCTACCTCAATCACTGGCACGTGCCCTGAAAAGCGCATTTCTTTGCCCCTCACGCTCTGATCGCCGCTTTGGTTAGACGTATCGCATTTAGTCACGTTTTGTGTTTATACATACACACCTTTAAGTGTATTTAGATATTTTTATATACGTCCTGTTTATGATTCGCAGGAGTCAAGCATCAACATTTTCTAAAACACTGAAGAGAAATTAGCCTTTAAAGAATGGTCAAACAATAAACAGTGGTGAAATGCAAGCCAAAATTGCTAAAAAAAACTGGGTATTGCTGCTTCAACTCTATAAGGTTGGCCAAGAATGAAACAAAACTGTGTTAACTTTATTTAAAGCTTGACTCTAGGAATATAAACTCCACGGACATGACTCATATATAGTTGGTAAACTGTCATCTGTGGTAATAAATTTTCAAAATGTCTTCTGCTGTGTATTTATTGCTATGGATACACAAATATTCATTGTTAAATTTTATTTTATTAGGTTACTAAGTTACAGAATTTCAGCATTTTGTTTAAAAATTAGATCAAAACAACACGCATCATGCATTTATTTTCAATATTGTTAACTGAAAACAAAGTAACTTTAACTTGTGTCTGGCAAGGACAACCACACAGTGGTATGATTTAGAGAACATTTCAGGTCATTTTAAAAGGCTATATCAGTATTATACTGTTTTACTTTTGGTCCAGTGTATCATAAGGCATGCCTCCAGAGAGGGCATGTTAAGAAGTCCGCACTGTACTTTCACTTGTGATTCATAATATGTTGAACAGCTTTGAACAGGAAAATTGATTATTATTTCAGCAACAAATTATTATTGATCCTATTCTGCCCACAATGGGAAAAAATTAGTCTTTATTTAACCAAGTTTCCACCCTTTCAGTCATCTGGATTTTTCATACCATTTTGTAGCCATCAGGATTTTTAAGCCTTTTTCAATTTGTAAGATTTTAAGACTTTTAATTTACCAGGTTCTTACATTAATTTTTATGATTTAGTTTAGTCAATCAAGATATTTCAAGACGTTTTAACTTATAAGCATTTTTATGGCCTTTTCTAAGTTTTCAGAAAATTTTAGGTCTGTTTGCTTTCTACAGCATTTGAAAGCTTTTTGTAGGTCTCAATTCCCCCTTTCTCTTAACTTCACAACAATAACTATTCTGAACTTTAAAGTAGTTGATGTATGATTTTCCTCAATGCATTCCATACAGCCTCTGACATAAACTTGTTCCTGGTGACTCTGTAGTGTCTTTGATCCTGCTTTGCTACTACACTGTACTACATATACTTTCTTAATTACATGAATTTTACCATATTTTAATTACAAGTACTATTATTTGTCTGGTGGTTTAATAAACAGTTTCATTTGATCAATTTTAGAAATGAAAATGACCTGGTAACGTCTTCGGTCTTTTGTGTCACGATTTGATTTGCGGCGTTCCTAAAACTTCGTCGCGGTTTAGGAACTGACTTTGTCTTCCTTTCCTTCTTTGACGTTCCATCAGACTTCTCAGATTTTGGTTTGTTTCCAATGACAGCACTCGAGCTATCAGACTCAGTCTCTGATTCAGCTTGGTTTTCTTTGGCAGGTGGGCCACTGAATCCAAAGAAACAAAAATTTCACATAACTAAAAGCATTATACATGGGGCACTTTGGTATGTGTTGCAGTGACCCTGCTGTTTTTCGGTTTGAAACTTCCTGTGTCTCAAACTTTCAACTTTGCTCAGGGTCGTTGCACGTGCCTCTAAGCCAATAACCCACAGGAAAATAACTCTCTAAACCCTAACCAATAATGCCCCCAATGAACAAGTCAGCAACACAAAGAAACTATTTAACACATTTTATCTCTTGTAAGTAAATCATTTCAAACACTAAATTCAAGCAAAGAGAAGTAACTAAACGTTTTTTATTATTGTAAATGCTTATTTATACAGTCCCTACTATACAAGATCACAATTGAATAAAATTATCTTCAATTGCCTGTGACACAGAGGCATGGAAAGCAGAAGTTCATGCTGCAGATAATAATAATAATAATAATAATAATAATAATAATATTTATTCTTTAATTAAGCTCCTGCAAACGCACTGCGCTGTACATGTACATGTTATGCGATAAACCTTAACTACTAACAGAACAGACAGCCTGCAATACATGGCGCAAATTGCAGCCTACAAAGCATATCCGCCTATGGGACTCGATCCCTGTACCTCTCACACTCTACGCCAGATGTTATCCAATGCGCTATCGGGCCCCCGCCCCCAAATGGCATGGAAGTCTGTTCCAGAATGAGAGGCCAGCCACGACAAAGCTTCCATGTTGCACTGTCACATTACACAATCGGTGATAAACCAGATAACCCTGTATTGCCGAATGAAATGAAATGCGAATTGCCACCAACCGCGCAATTGCTTATTACCTTCCAAAGTTGGTTTATGGACGGGATCTTCAAAAAGGCACCAACCCCTGTTCAACAACTGAACATTCTATGCATCAACTACAGATAAAACAGTTTTCTCTGTCTACTGCCTGATATCCAACAAACTGCAGGCCTCCTATCTGCAGATACTCACTGAGTAGAATATTCTTGACATCATGCTTAACGAGTACTTTCATCAATATTCCTCTGATCATTATCACATTTTGCATATAAATGTTGGAGGTTCACAGCCGGGAGTTCTAAACTGGGGATATTTTCTTTGTGGTTATTGCCCATGTGCATTATTGTGCAGGGGTTTAAAACTTTTCCTGGGTTATTGCCCTGGACTATTGGCTGAGGGGTATTTCGTCAGAGTTGTTACCCAAGAACCATGCTAACTACTAATACATCACACAGAAATTATGTACATCATCGTCATCACCACCACCACTGCCAGTTCCTGACACCAGCCATTTGGCAGCAGTAGGTAAGAATAAATGATCTTCACTGTCCTCGGTCATTTGTCAAGTCCAGAGCTCTTTTCAGTATTACTCCATGTCTTGTAAGGTTCTTACTAATATTGTCTATCAAGCACAGCCTTGGTCTGCCTTTGTTTCTCTTTCCTTTGAATCTTGCATGTCATGCAGTGAGTGGAAATTGGGAAGCTTTCTACATGACCATACCACTGGAGTCCTTTTCACTGCTGTCATCTGTGGTGATTAGCTCTCCAAGAAAGACAAATTGTTCTCTTTACTCAATAGCTTCTCCTCCAATAGCTTGTCACATGAGATCCAGTTTGCAGGTTGATCGGTACACGTGTAGCTTATGGATATAAGAAGACCATCATGATTCCTCAGATGTCCATATTCTGAGTCACATGCAGCTTCGACAGCAGACAGTCAGAAGTTTCACAAGTTAGTTCGATCAATCACTCAAACGTCTTATATGCAAATATGTTGAATCCCATCGATTCCTTCAACATTTTAACATTTGCCTTCCATTATCCTCTTCAATCCACCTCTCTTTCCTTCTTCCTCGATCCATTGCTTTTCCCTTTTATTCTCCTCCTCAATCCATCTTTTCTTTATTTCCTCAATCATCTCTTTTCTTTTTTTCTGCAATCCAACTCTTTTCTTTCTTCCGCAATCCCTTTCTTTTCCTTCTCTTTTCCTCAAACTATCTCTTAACACATTGTTCTTAACGTGTTGTTCTTTCTAACCTCTTCTTCACAGTTTAGTCAGCTCCACATTTTCATTCAAAGCAGTGTCCTGAGTTTCTGTGGTGATCATCATCATCATCATCATCATCATCATCATCATCATCATCATCATCATCATCATCATCATCATCATCATCATCATCATCATCATCATCATCATCATCATCATCATCATCATCATCATCATCATCATCATCATCATCATCATCATCATCATCATCATCATCATCATCTACGTAATCGTAGTCTTTAATTAAAATAATAGAGTACTATCTCTCTGCCTATTTATACAACTATTTACATTTCATGACTACGGTGCCAAATTATTATTCTTACTGATGCCGTTTTAATAAACTTATGTTATTTTAATTATAGTTACATATTTAAATAACAAGTTATTTGAACAAAGCGAAATCACATCACCAGAAACTTTAAAGCTGTGGACCTTGTTTATCAGGAAGAGCTTCAGGATATGAGAACCAAAATTAAGTGGCAGTATATGTGGAGAATAATTTGGCATAATCAGCCCCATGTCCATTTCCATATCCAGCCACAAAGATGGGCAATGAACATCTGCCCTCAGGTCAGGGATATGCCTTGAAACACTTTGTAACCATCTACTTAGATCCCACTGACTAAGTGTCATCCTTACATCTCTTCTGTTACAAAGGCGTAGTGGCCCTTATCATGCAGTGCTGTTCGTTTCTCTGGAAAAGTTAGAACGGAGAGTGTGACAGGAGGAGGAAGTGGTGGGCCACTTGGACCAACATACATCTTGTCCAGCATCTGTGAGAACAAAAAGATCTATATGAAAACAGGACAAAGGTATGACAATAATTAACAGTTCAGCACAAAATTATGATTTGCAACTACAAGATGATAATGTGGTCCATTCATCTTTTGACAGATGGAGCAGCATTCAGACAACAGCAACACTGATGTTTAGTCTGACGTTTATGTTTTACTTGGTTTATTTATAACAACTGCTAATACTAGAATCTGACTGATTTAAGAGAAAGCTACTCCTTTTATGTATAAGCAGCTAATAAAATGAAAAAAATTGTCAAACAAAATATCAAATGGTTCAGTCATGCTGACCGGATCCAAACCTCGTCAACAGATGGAAATTTTCCAGTTTCCATGGCAACCTTAGCCAACTCTTTTCTTTCTGTTTTCTTGCAATCAATGTCGATTCGTGGTATACCAATGTCTTCTTGTGGCCTTTTGCTTTTCTTTTCCTCATCTTGCATGAATATTGACAGCTGTTTTGTCCGCTGTACAGTAGCAGACAGTATTGTAATTTGATTTAACTCCAACCAAATAAAAAAAATTCATTTTTATTCATCAAAATGCTAATCATAGATGCTAATTCCACCAGTGAAAACATTGCAGACAGAGAAATAGAATAAGATGATAATTCAGAAATAAAATGTTTAAAGCACATCCGAGTCATGAACCTCTGACGCCGTGAGAGGTAAACATCGACTACTCCCACTTTAACCTAAAGACTTCTCGTGTGTACCACAGCACCACACATCCAGTGGACCACCTGCCCCCATCAGTTATTCGTCACAGTTAAACATAAAAAGCACACAACTAGGCACGTACTCTTAAGCACCTATTTGCAGGTGCAAAGGGCCTAACCACTATTCAGGGCCCAACAACTACAGTGAAACCCCGTTAACGTATGCACCATCAACCTGCAGGCCCAGTTTACATGCGGTGCCACCATAGCTCCCATCGCTCCAAGATTAACATGCAGTATTTTAAATAGTAAGATATTTCATTATGCATGTGGAAGAAATTGCACCTTACTTACTCGAGTCAGAAGCACTAGGTTTATGTAGCGATTACGCTCTGCTAAATTTCCTTTTCCTTTCAGATTCGAACAAGGCTCAGCATCTCTCTCAGACCATCCTTCTATAAGCGATCAGGCTCCTATCCCAGCACACATGTGGCAGATAGCACTAACAACTTTCTTCAGTCAATTGCGGGAAACACGTGTTGGCAGCTGGATTGAAGTCACCGGCGCTCTTGGTTGGCACATGTGGGGGACCTTGTTAACATTGCTGAACGATCGGCAGGTGTCTCTATCATCCTCTGTTGACATGCGTCAACAATACTATGAGCAGAAACAGAGTCGGCATCCCATTTGACGTCGCAGTAGCTGTTCCGAAGTTGTGGAATTTGCTACCCAGTTCAGTTAATTTGGTCAATTCTTTGATGTCATTCAGGTCTAATCTTGAGACTAATCTCTCTTAATTTGCATATCCACCACATCTTGTTTTCTGGTTTCTCTGATCTATTGCATTTCCATCTGGCTTTCCCAGTAGATTCTGATTTTTTACTACAATTTCACTTGAAGCGATCATCGCTTGATGTCTTTGGCATTATGATAATGGTGCTATAGAAGTCACTAGATTAGAATGGGAAACGAAATCGGTGGCCCATTTGAAGTTGTCTTCTCCCTCTGCTGGCACATGTGGGGGGATGGGGGATGATTCTAAGTGCTTCAGGAACTCTGAACTTACTGTCATCTGTCAACTCTGGTTGGAATGCTGTTGGTTGGGGTCAGCACGTGTACACAAGGTGGCTCTTCTAATTATTACCTGAGCAGTTTCCGAACTGAAAAAATATTATGACATTTGGCATCACATACGCTAGCAAAGAGATGGTTTTGCTCTTTCAGCAGCGCTATATAAATGTTCACTTACAAATTACAAAATCAGTCAACAGAGAGGGGGAACAATTCGATGAATATGGGAAACAGCGTTGCTGCTTCTGTAGATACAGAGCAAAGGTAATTTCTTAAACTGATAATGATGTTCGAGATTCGCCAACTACACATTCGTGCAAAGGTAGGCAATGCATGTGTTTTACTGATATACCTAGATGGCAAACTCATTAACCCACACACGCGTAATGCGCAGTTCCGAAGTCATGCCTCCCATTGGCCACGCATTAACGGGGTTTCACTGTATTAATTACAACCATAATTAGTCACAATGTCTTTAGCAATGCAAGCCCTTAGCCAATGTTTTCTGTAGAAACATTAAGACATAACTGCAATTAATGCCGATACAATAAACTATCAAACCTCAGCTGCACACAAATGGTAATTGTAAAAACTCTAAGATAAGTAAATGTCGATATATCCATGCATACACAAGCTGTTCAGCATCTATGCCATGTAAGCTTCTACATATCATAAAGAGATCTGATAAATAAAGCAAAGATGAAATTACAATATGCTCTGAAACTGAAAATGGCAAGATCATAAGCCTATCTATCACATTACATGACATACCATGAACTATGGCTGATTCACTCTGAAACTGATTAGCATTCAACCTTGACGTGAGTAATGAAGTAGGCCTACTGTTAAGAGCCAAAATTCACCAAGGTCTGCATCTGGGCCTTGCACCAGCCTTGCACCAGCCAAGCCTATCTTACTGTTACCTCTTTTGGTAAAGAGTGTTTTTCCTTTTTCTCGCCCCGTCTGAATGTCTTCTTGAGACTGTTATCATCTGAAGGTACAGATATATCAGTCTCACCATCCGCAACAAACATTGAACCACCCTGCCGGTCCCAGTTGTCCAGCATGTCACAGGCATCTCGAAGGAAGTGTTCAACTGTCCGAAATCTACCGAAATTTACAGTAGCAGAGCCATGACTAGAACTCATACGAGAAATTCTATATACTTATAAATGCCACCGTTGTGCAATAATCAGAATTCAAGCTAATAGTCAAAAAGACAATAACAGCAAATTAAATTACTCAGTACCAGTCTCAGTCTAAAGTCAGGGCAATCTAAAGGAAATGCTAGGATTTACAGGTCATTTGCAGCTAAGGCTGTTGGAAAATGTTAAGTTTATGCAGAAGTATTACGCAAGTAATGAGATGATCCATGTAAACCTCAGATAAAATACAGAAAACCAGCAAAAAGGTATGATGACAGCAATAAGACAATCACTCATAAATCAACACATTAGTTACAGTAATAGTAAAGATAAAAATTTATACAGTCTCTAAAGTAACAAGAAAACCCGACGGTGCTTTGAAGGGTTATCATGTATCAGATGAAGCAATAAACAAAGTTTTAACTGTTTTGTAAAAGTGAATCTACTGAAATGACTTCAAATAGAGTCGTCATAATGCAGCTGTGACTGTGTCAAGTCGCTGTTTCTAGATTCTCAATTACCTGCGTTGAAGAAGTGTTTCCAGTTCCACCGATGCTCTGTGTTGTTCTGCTGCCACGCTCTCCTGTACCACCACTTCTACCGTAGGCTTCTTCTCAAGTTTGCCTTTCACGTTTTTCGTATTCTTCTCATCTGATGCCACACTCAATGACTTCAAGTGCAAAGCCTTCTTCTTTCTGAATTGATTAACATCATTATCAAAATCCTTATCAGTATCAAAACCGGAGCAGCACAGTTGACAGTGTAGCTCGTCATTAAAGTGCTAAATAAAACAATTACCTTAGGAAAATTTGGAACTAAACAATTATTCCACACCTTGGAGAATTGTGGAAAACACATATGAAATGGAGCTCTCTCTCTCTTTTTCTCTCTCTCTATATAATATATATACATATATATATATATATATATATATATATATATATATATATATATATATATATATATATATATATATATATATATATATATATATATATATATATATATATATATATATATATATATATATATATATATATATATATATATATATATATATATATATATATATATATATATATATATATATATATATATATATATATATATATATATATATATATATATATATATATATATATATATATGCACTGGGACGTTTTTCATTTATTAAAAATAATGTAGTTATTTTAATAAAAGAATAATTTAGTCATTTTAAATTAATGTGATGTCAAAATTTTCTTTGAGTCTCAACAAGACCCCTCCCTAAACCCCACCTCCATTTTTTTTCGGCCTTCGACCTCGATTTAGCCTTTCATACTTGTTCAGTTCCGGAACCTTTTTCTAGAAAAAGCACTGCACTGCATATATATATATATATATATATATATATATATATATATATATATATATATATATATATATATATATATATATATATATATATATATATATATATATATATATATATATATATATATATATATATATATATATATATATATATATATATATATATATATATATATATATATATATATATATATATATAATAAATGCATTTCATTCAAGAACCAGACAACGTGAGCATATATGGCAAAAAGGCTTGCAAACATTGTTCAAATTCATGTAGGCCTCACATAGGCCTATGCACATACAAGTGCATGCAGACATGCATACATGTGTACAGTTTCATTGTTCGATTATAGGTCTTAATCTTTCTGCACCTAGGCTCGGAACTAACTGATGCATATGACTGCATTTTACTATAGTTCTAATTTAAGGGTGGCACTGTGCCAGCTGCTAAGGCATAAATTTGTCTTTCCCACCTGTGCCCAAGATTCAAATCCTGGTGAATTTCGAAGAACTTAGACAATTCATTGACAAGCTCTGAGACCCTTACGGAAAGTCTACACAGTACACAGTTGCCACATGCTCTTGTGTTTGCTTCAGCGCCAGGTCCGAACCTCTGAGGACTATTGCTGGAAGAGGCATTAAATAAATGACTGATCAGTTTACCTTGAATTATCATACCTTTATCTATCTCAGCCACCAGTATCTTTCTCTCCAAAAATTGTGCAATCTCTCCTTAATCTATGCTGTGTAGGTTGTTTCAAACAAACTGCTGAAAGACTACCATCAGTTCACATATCCTCCATTGTCATCTGTGTCTGCTAACGGCAGCTCTTCTCCACTTATCCTCGCATCTGAAAAGTTTAACTCCAGACTGAAAAATAGTCTTTTCAAACTATCCTCCCCTGCATTCGATTCTGGACCATCCTACAACCACCACTGCCATCATAATGCCTTCCATCTTACCAACATGCTGTCTCATCCAACCTGACAACCACTAAATTCTGACCTGTTACTGAAATTGACCCCATAATCTGACCATTGCAGACTCAATTTAATATATTGCTGGTCAATAAACTGGTCTCTGACCAGTGATTTAGTGCTATACTAAGACATTTTGAAGCATTACATGATATTATCACAAACTACAATGAATGCATACATTGGTTCAGGTGAGCCATAAGCCACATTGGTGCCACTCGCTTTGGTCAACATTCCTGAGCGTCTTGGAGATGGTTGGTTTCCCTTCTTCTTCTTTAAGGCCCTAGTGCATTGAATAATTAAGAAAATTACCAAAATTATTCCACTCATTCAGGTATTTAAGAATCAAAGAAGATGTAACATAAAAATACACAAGATCGGTCATCGTAACCAGGGGCGCCCGCAGGCTTAAAAAAATTGGACGCACACCCCAATAAAATTGGACGCACACCCCTCCCATACTACTCGTCCCCTGTCCGCTGCGCGTAGTCATACACTGAAAATGACTCAGAGTGAATCATTAGAAAAAATTCCATTTAGATAACATCTAGTGTTTTAATGTGCCGTATTGTCATTTACCAAAAATATCGATGCGATGCCTATTCCTTGTGTGGATTTGATCTGGTGAGTGGACGCACGTGCGTCCAATGCGTCACACTGCGGGCGCCCCTGATCGTAACCAGAACAACCCCATGACAAGAACTCACAATCAGAATATCGTAAATTTTGCAAACTTCTCTGTTAGAATCATAAGGGGCCATCCACATATTACGTACGCACTTAGGGGGGAGGGGGTCGGATTTTGGCGATTTTGCGTACGGGTGCGAACGGGGGGGGTAACAAAATGTGTACGTACCCAAAATAAATTTCTAATTATGACGTCCACATTAGCCTATTTATAACTCTGTATTATCCTATAGTAGTCCCATGGCATTTTATTACATTATATAAAGCCATGTGCAGTTATTCTGTGCTGTGAAGGACACCTATAATTTGTCTATATTGGCCCTTCAATAATCTGGCCTAAAGTGCAGACAGGCTGCCTGGAGACACTTTCTGCAGCTGGTCATCGGGGGGGGGGGAGGGGGGTTGCGTCAAACGTACGTACTCAGCGGGGGGGGTGGTGGAAGAAAGTACGCTTGCGAACAGGGGGGGTGAGGGGGTCCAATTTTCCCGGATTTTTGTGTACGTAATATATGGATGGCCCCTAAATGCAAAAATCCTACAATTTTCTTGATCTTCAAGCTGATGCACAAAACACTTCAACAAACAGATGGCATTGCCTTCAGGCTCAAGAACAAATTTCCTATTATAAACCAAGATTTAATTCCTAGACAGCTTATGGACCTTCAACTAGTCAATCACAGTACCTGAATAATGTTAATCCAGGTGTGACTTGAATGAAGTACCTTTCCTGCATCTGACAAATGTCAATGCAATACAATACATACTGTTAGATAAGGTTGATTTGTACTGCTGATGACAGTTTGACATCTGAATAAACATAGACACAATGAAATGGAATTGAATTGAAACACTGACTTTTCCTCGGCCAATCGTTTTTTGACAGCCTCGAGTCTAGCAGCTTCTGCTTTCTGTTCTCTCTCCTTACGCTTCTCCTTCTCTCTATAAAAAAGATTTAAACTGATTCCTGCATTTACTAATGAACACGACTATAAAACAAACAATAACAAACCCTACTGAAAAACAAAACTGTAAAACATTTCTACTAACACTGAAGTAGAAAAGGACGGAGTGTAAAGGTTAGGTAATGGCAAATTTAATAATGAGCAATAAACTGTTTTTGCCTGGAATGCTTCAAAGGTACAGGCAGTCCATCAGTCAACTTAGTGCATATGGGAAGCTTTATTTGACAACAAAATGCACTGAAATTTAAGTTCCAGATGCCACTACCATTCTTCAATGCTGAAGTAATCTAAAAGTGCTGTGTTTCTTGTTTAATTTTTCTTTTGGTTTTTGGACAGATGTCTACCAAAAGGTTGCATTTTGGTGCTGTGAATACAATACTATCAACAAGAACTAACTTAGGATTGGTCATTTCACCCTGTTTCTTACTGTTCTAAAAACTGCGTTGTTTGACCGTGTTTGGACTGGAAGCGCTCCTGAGTAGGCAATCTTGAAGGGGTGCTATATCAAACTGTTTTAATAATAATAATAATAATAATAATAATAATAATAATAATAATAATAATAATAATAATAATAATAATAATAATAATAATAATAATAATAATAATAATAATAATAATAATAGTAACAGGAAAGCCGATTGCAGTTAGCACTTCAATGGGTCAATACCAGGTCATTTGAGTCAACTCATTTGCCATCATAAAATGAGAAAATCAGTAAATGAGAAAGTCTGGCTAAGCCACAATGATAAGAAAATGAAAGTTTACACAGCTCAGTCTTGAATCATGACCAACATCTTCATACATAAAGGCAATGATTTTATACACACTTTTGAATCCGTAGTTTGTTGGCTTGTACAAGCTTCTGGTCAAAGTCATGTTTTTGTTTTTCCGACAGCATGTCATACTCATCCTCAGTCATCTCCAGACATCGAAGTCTTTCCTTTTCTTCAAGCAAATACTTTTGGTATTCTGAAATATTTTTGAAAATTTGCTTCAGGTCATTTTATATTTCTTAAAGTACCAATTAAACAAAAATATTTTGTAACAAACACCCATAACTGGTATGTAATCTTTACACAAAAGTTCTATGGCATGGTGATTACCAACAATTTCTAGTCCTATTCACACAAAGTCTGCAAGAAAAAGTTAGCACAAACACCTTCAGAGTGCCAATAATGTCTCAGGTGTCACAGCAACATTCAGCACAATATAGGAACCATTACAAGTTCAATATTCTGTTGGTAAGAAAGCTGAACTGCAAGACCACACGATGGGAATTTAAATCCCTGTCAAGACAGAAAGAAATGTGTTTGTTTGTTCCTTCACACCCCCAGTGGTGAGCTCAGCTATACAAGTACACCGACTGTACACAGTCTGTAGGAAGATCAGGCCGTGTTGGAGAAGACTGGCAAACCGCCATCATACGCCATGGCTAAGATAACAAAGTTTCTATAATTTATACCCAAGGCTGTTTCTTGACATAAACTCAAAAAATTGTTTCAATTCATACACAGAGTATTACTCACCTTCTTCCTGCTTCTGTTTCAATTTCTCATCTTGCAGATCAGCATAGTTTAACTTGGTGAAAATGAAGTAAAGGTAATTTCTGTATCCAAGAGCTTTGAGGACCGCCTGAAGCGTGTGGACATAGTTCTGGGTAAAGACTGAGTCCAAACCATCAATTACAACTCCCATCTCAGCATCACTTCTCTGAAAACGTAGGACCGAATGGTATGGTATAGTGAAACTGATTTAATGCGATATAATATTTATATATATACATAATGCATATATATATGTGTGTGTGTGTGTGTGTGCGTGCATGCGTGCGTGCGTGCGTGTGTATATAAAAGAGTTAAACAACATGAAGGAGCAAAACAAAAAAGATCATTGAACATGTGGCAGTAGATACACAATACATGCAAGACATCATCTGTAAAATAACTGACAAAAAACAGAAAAAGCTTCCATGTGTCTTTAACTGCCTTGTGGATAACATTTTAAACTAGTTCACACTCATCTAGTACCTGAAATCACACATTTGCCTTAGTTATATGTGAAATGCCAATGCTACCAACTTTAGCAGAAAATCTCACATACTTGCCCATACCATTATTTTTTCTGATAAAAGATCAACCACAACTTCCTCAGGTAGGACAGTAGAAATGGCCTGTTGAGTCTCATCAGAACCTGACATAATTTCAAAATGCTTTGGCTCCGGAGAAACTAGAGGAAGTGGTCCCAAAGCAGGATCCTTGAACACAAGACACAAAATAACACGAATACAGTCTGGCAGTGAATTTACTTTCATACTACTCATTCTGCTTCTTTATAACACACTGCCTAAATGTCAGCACAAATGGTGTCAGTTGGCTAATGCATTTTTACCTTCAATCCTTGTGTTAAAGGTAAACTGCATTGACCCTTAACATCTTGGGTATGATCTATGGTGCATCTTCATAAAAAAATTCATTATCAAGTCATTATGTAACCAATTATGAAAGGTTGTCCAGTTGATACTACATCACATTTGATTTAACTTTACTGTTAGCCTAAACATTACCACTAAAGTAAGGATTTACTAACCAAAACTACAGCATCACTGAATGGAGTAAGTGAAGACATCTTTAAACCAGCATGCACCTCCAACTTGGAGGTTTTACTGTCTTCACTTGTGACTTTGCGACTCTTTCGAGAACGAATTTCACTCCCCGCAACAGAGAACTTTCCAGATGAAGAAGACACTGTGACTTTACCTATGAGTGAAATCAATAATCAGCTCCGCACTTTTACAACAAAAGAAGAAATTCTCAAAACAGAACATAAGATAGGGTAACAAAGGCTACAGTATTGGCACACATTTTATACATATACTCTTCTACGCTTGCTAAAAGCAAGCTATCATACCTTGCAGATTAAATGGGAGACACCAGATCAAAATTCTACTCCTGGTCAGAGACAATGATGTGTAAATAATTTCCTCAAGGTCATCATATAGTCTGTGCTCAACAACCCTAGAGTCTACTTGGAATAGTCAAGCAGAAGAAACTTTCATATTTGTGGCATGTGCTGTGAAAGAGTGAAGGTTGTCTGGAGAAGGAGATTATCCAAGACACAGCTCCTTTTTCAAGAGCTCAAGAAAGACCTAAAATGGGACGGATTGATAACATAAAGTTGTGGACTGGAATACCACTCAACCGGTTATTGAAAGAGAGAAGAAACAGAAGTGGTTGAAACAAAATTGTACTTCGTGCGACCAGTCCCAGAATCGAGGATGGTTGAAGACAAGAGAAGACAGCAGGCCTGAATGTGAAATCAAGTGAACATACATCAGGTATGCTATTATTCAAACCATGTATCACATGAGGTCAAAATCTTGTAGCTTGAAAAATCTTTTGCCAAAGCCTAGTTAAAAAATATTCAAAACTCAGAGAAAATCAAGGAAGTAGTTAATTTCCCATGCTAAATGAGGATCTGAATGCTTCTAAACAAAGGTACAAAGGCAAAACACTACTTCTCAGTCAGTAAATTATATCAGTAGCAGAAATAACGGGTCCAAGCTTACAAATATGAAAAAAGCTTTCAAAGCAAATCACTTGGCCATATACATGTAATTGCAAAAATTTATCATCCAGTAAAAACTAACTGCTCTAACATGAGCCAGTCTCTTTCTTGATGAAATACTTACGTAACTTAGGCTTAGAATCCTGGAGGGCATGGTGTTCAACTTCTTCATGCTGACTTTGTAGGTGTTCAGCTGGACCGTATTTCGCCTCGATGCAAAGATTGCGAGCAACCACAGAACTGAATGTGCCACTATGTAGTATGGCATCCATGATGACATTGTCAACACCAATGACCTGTGCATTGTAGGTCTTGGCAAGTTCCATTGCCAAGGTTGTCTTTCCTAAACCGAAAAAGACATTCATTTACGGAATGCTACATTTTTCTTGCAATTTCTCAAAAATATTTGACACTACTGAGCACTGAAGAACTGCACTTCCATCATCATCATCATCATCATCATCATCATCATCATCATCATCATCATCATCATCATCATCATCATCATCATCATCATCATCATCATCATCATCATCATCATCATCATCATCATCATCATCATCATCATCATCATCATCATCATCATCATCATCATCATCATCATCATCATCATCATCATCATCATCATCATCATCAGTTGGTGATGATGTGAACAAATAAATAATCTCTATTGTCCTCTCTACGTTACCTAAGGTATGTTTGAACCAACTTCTTGTCAGATCATGTAAACAATGTATATCATACTTGTTACTATAACTTTTGTTGATAACCTGTAATGCTACTAACAAAAAAAACACAAGCAATAATCCTTTAACGATAAGAGGGATTAGTTTTCCATACATTTTAGTTCATGCTCGTCGTTAAAGTGTTAAGAGCATCTGAATAAACAGTTGTCTAAAGCAAGTGTACTTGAAATTTGTTTGTAACATTTTACCAGATACTGGAGGGCCATGTATTATGATTCCAATTTTATAGCGGTTTTTTACAGCTTTGTTTTCAGGTTGGAAACTGATGCCAATGTGACGAGCCACAGCTGCAGCAACAGGCATCACCTCTATCTGCTTTGCAGCCAAATCTGTAAGAAAAACATTGTCAGATGAATTAGATGATTTTACATTCAGCCAAGATAACAGATGCTAAAAATATTACAAAAACAAAACTCACATGGAACCATACAGCAGTCTGTCCAGCAAAAATAAAGATCAATCAATGTGTCTTCTCCTGCAATGTGTATGCTTGCCAACTTACATAAGACTTAACCAGTACATCACGCAGTGTATCTTAAATTTTAAATAATCAACACCAACTTTATATAAATTAAGCAATAAATCACTTTTTAGTTCATTCATGACCTTTGATAACATAACATAACATAAATGAAAATTTGTAAAGTGGAACCTCAAGGAAACCTCATCAGTAGCACTCCCGACCCAACAAGGACCATTCTCATTCAAACAGAATAAACTTCAAGCGCTTGCGGAACAGAAGAGATAGGCTGACGAGTTCAGCACTAGTTTTACGAGGAAGTGTTCCAGGCCACAGGACCAACGAAACCAAAGCTTCAGTGCTGAATTGCAGATGAACAAGCCTGAGGGACAAGAACACCCTGATCGGCCAAAAGAAGGGATCTCCAGCCAGGAACAGCTAGACGAGGCAGATATACAGTGAGCCAAGATAAGATCGGGCAATTCCCACCAAGCAGTTCCACATGAAAGTTAAAATCTCAAATTTGATCCAAGGTATCGCACAAGTAGGTAGATAATAGATATATGGCCAAATTTCAGGATGCCATCAATCAGGCAAGCAGCAGCATTAAGAACAGACTGTAATTTCAAGTTAAGAGAGGAAAATAAATAGCATTTCCAAAATTGATTCTAGAGGAAATGAAAGCAGCCTAGTAAGTTATCATCACACTGAACAGATTTGATGGGGGTTATAGTAAAAGGTACGACATACATTGCTTACATGGTTATGAAGCATTAGCTCTTAATCAAGAATAATGCCCAAATCTCTCACAGAGATCGAGAATGTGATGTCCGGAAAAGATTTAGAGATTTGAAACTGATCACCGAGCAAAACAAATGTGTCTTATCAGAATTCAACTCAAGATAATTTGAGGACATTCAAGCAGCCAGGGCATGCAATGCATGCACAATCTAATCGACTAGGGTAGCCACCTCAGCAGCCGGGCCATAAAGACAGGCTTGGGTGTCAATAGAATATTGATGACAGGCAACCCCTTTTTCAGATAGAATGCGACTCAAGTCACTCATATAAAGAACACAAAGAAATGGTGCTCAGGCAGATTCCTGCTGAAGACCAAAAAGCATAAGGGACCAAGGAGAATACACTGACCCGTAGATACCAGCCTGTGAGCGGTCGGGGAGGAATGTGCAGACCCAGCCGAGCGGGAGTCCCAAGATACTAAAGAGATTTCCAAGCGCTGTAGGAGAATAGAACGATCTACAGTGTCAAAAGCGGCACTAACATAAAAAAATCCAGCAATGTTACCTGCCTTTGATCAGAAGCACCAAACACATCAGCGAGTAGGCATGTAATCAGTGTTTCTACAGAATCCCAACTGGTGGGGAGATAAATTGATGTTGGTTAAATGCTTTAACTTCAAGCTCTGACTCACATCCTTGATCTGAGATCAGTTAAACTTGAATTTGTTTCATAAACTGGTGCAACCAATCCAAAGAAATGCAAGTCATAGCCATCCCTTACTAGTGACCATGTCAAGCCCTTTCAGCTGATTCTCAGAGGAAGATTTCTCCTCCTCTGGCTTTCCTTGTTCCTCCTCTTCATCTTGACTTTGTGATAACTGCTGTTGCTGCTGTAATCTTTCCATTTTTTGCAGATGTTCTGTACAGTAAACATTATAAAGTAAATCCACCAATACATCAATCAATTGATCAACCAATTAATCAATCAATCCGTCCTTCCATCCATTAACAAGCCAGCCAACTAATCAAAGAACCAATGAACCAACCAACCAACCAATCAACCAATCCATCAACAATCAAGCAATGAACTGACAAGTTCATAGCTTGATTTGGTATGCCATGGGGTTATTTGCCTTGTGCATTGTACACTATACAATAAAATACAATACAACTGTAATTTGATAATGCCCTCCTTACAGAGTTCAGAACTGCACATTGAAGCCAGGTAACCGTTAAGAGCCATAGGCAGAGTGGAAGATGTAAGTTTTTAGTTTAGAGTTTAGTTTAGTTTTTAGTTTAGTTTACACAAGCACTATACAAATTGCTAATTAACAAAAGTGAAACAAAATTATGGCAAGTATATGTCATTTTTAAGAATACTTACCAGCACATATATCAAACCAGACATAAATGCATCTGTCAAATGCTGACTGTCTCGTCCCTGACTCTGAACATTTCCATCAATGCTGAATCTAAGACTAAAATACCCTAATGCAACAATAACTCTGCGATCTTTAGCGCTGAAGCATACAGACGTTAAATTTCATTGATGCCTTTCAGAAAAGATTCTTCATTCAGGAACTTATCAACAATACTGACCTATTTATTATAGCTAGCTGCACACAAGTAAATTAATCTCAATAAATGTAGGTAAGTCTTGAAAAAATCTAACTAGTGCAGTGTGATTCTCCTTACAGGTTTTATTTTAGTTATAGTTACAGTTATAGTTAATGGTTTTTAATTTTAGTTATAGTTACAGTTATAGTTAGTATTATTTTTTAGTTATAGTTATAGTTATAGTTACTGGACTTTTATTTTAGTTAATTTTAGTTAGTACATAATTAAAAGTGACCCCAATGGCACTCCTCCTGGACCCTGGTCCATATATGGGGTCATCGATTAATTACGTCAGCAAATTTTAGGCAGTTTTTGAACTCCTCCCCTTGTCATCAACTGTAAAACATTCAAGGACCCCTAACAAAATTATGTCAAAGAAAATTACCCCACCCTCAGAATATTTCTATGACTCTAACATGCAAAAAACTGAAATTGCCAAAAACAAAACGTTGTTATTCAGATTTTAATTTGATACTTAATGGCTACAGTACTTGTGTAATCACTGTCTGTCACAGATATTTAATGGATTTTTCCCATTAAAAAATACAATCTCGTTTTCTTTTAAATGTGTATTCAATTTGAATTTTATTATGAACATTTCTAATTTGAACATGATAACTTTTTTTTATATTTCTTTTAACATAGAAAATTAAAATCAAAACAAGTTTCTCACTCTAAAATTAACAATCGAAAGAAAAAATTCTTTCCATCAAAAAGAAACTCGAAATATTAGATTTTCGAAAAGAAACCAGAATATTCGGAAAGAGAATATGCAGCACATTTTCGCATTTTATCTCGGAACAATAAACAGGATAGTTTAAAACGACTAAGATATTGCGTTTGATTAAATTCACCATGTTTATCGATATTACACTTTTTATTTCATTAACGAAAATAGCAATGAATTTTCGTTAGTGTTATTTTCGTTATAGTTATAGTTATAGTTAATGATATTTTTTAGTTACAGTTATAGTTATCGTTAACGAAATCATTTTTCGTTCGTTAACGAACATTTCGTTATCGTTAACGTTAACGAGAATCACACTGGACTAGTGTAGTCTGGAGCAAAGAATGCACAGTTCAACCATGAACAGCTTGCAAACATCTTGCAAAATCATGACATAAACAGAACTTATTCATCATAACCTTCGAAGGAATCAAGAAGCTCTTGGGGAAGTCGTTCTCCAGCAGAACGAGGAGGAAGGTAAATGTTTCTGCAGCTGTCATAACCTTTCATTAGTCTGAGAATCTAAATACATTAAACAAATCATTTAGGCCTCCTTTTACAATTCATCTTCCACAAAAACATGGAAGATTTCCATTTTCTGATTTATTGCTAGCAATTACATCAGCTTATTAGGCTACATCATCATATTTACCTAACTACAGTCAATGAGATTGTGAAGATGGAAAAGCATTCATGCCTTATATAAAAACCCTTAGCCATCATGCCTGATATAATTGTCTGAACTATTTTCTCATGGCCCATATAACATTTTTTATATCCATATATATCCAGATTACACCTTACTGGAGTAAATTTGGAACCACCCACCTCACCATCAGTATAGTTCACTGCAGCATGACCTGAAGTATGCTTGTATATAAGTATGCATGTAATTATGCATCTATGTACATTGCATATACGTATGTATGTTCATAGACACTTAACAGAATGCCTTCTAATTCCCTCTCAACAGTGCTTTGTTCACTAGCCTAATTTGCATTAAACTTTGTTTCAAACAACTTAATCTGTAAACTAATAATGCTAAGATAACTCAGAAACTCACCACTCACTGGGTCTCACACATAGAGTCCCATCCAGAGTTGACAGTTCAGAGTTACAAATCCCTGTTGCTTTGAGTAAATTAAGCTTTACTAAGGCATGACCATTAAAGGGTTAATCTGATTCTGATCAGCTTATATCTCTCAAGGTAACACACAAAATAATAGTCATAAGACTTCAATTTAATCATTTATTATCATAAGAGCTGCAGCACATTATAATTATTTCAGCAAGAATTTTACTTCAAAACTCTTTAAATTAGCTTACCTTTTCCTCTTCCAGATATGCAGTATCAAACTCAAGGCTATATATTTCAACTGGAAATGTGCATGGATTTTTTACCAAAACGTCACAGTCAGAGAAACCAAATGGGACAATCGGAGTGAACTGGACCAAACTGTTACTGAATTCGATGCGAGGAAGGAGACCTTGTCCCTTGCACTGAATGGAAACCCGATTTGGGCTTTGTGCCAGAACAAATTCCATGCGACTCTTGTAAGCTCTCTAAAACAATAAAAGAACATTTCTGATTCAGTTAACTCATACTGACATTCCACTATCACCAGTGCATATATTAGACCAGCATATATTTGGCAGTATATGCAGTGATGCATCAATGTACACATGCACATATGTCAGACCCTCATTATAACACGTTGACATAATGCAAATTCGGTATAAACATAGTCACAGACAAGAATCCCAAATTTCCTGATATTGATTTTATGCCATTGGATATCCCTAGCAATGGAAGTTCTGGCTGTCTAAACTGCTAATATAGCTGCCACCACACATGCAACGAGACTAGAGTTTTCCTCACTGTTCGATTGGCCACTATGTTAGACTTGACTTAGATATTCAGGGCTGTACACCAACGCAGGCTTTGTTGACACAACACTCCCCTCACAGAACACTTCCATAAGTTGTCAAAAAATTGATAAACTTTTGTTAAAGAAAGATTGTCCACAAATTTGAAGCTATTGAGTTCAGTGAATAAAGTATTCCATGATAAATATCCAGCATAAATATAACACTTTTTAGAGAATTTAAGAAATAAAATTGCACCAGGTGACAGCCATGTACGCATTTACATGCTGATGGCGACATATGTATCTTCACATTTATGTACAGAATTCAACCTAGAAGAACAGGTAATTTCTCAAGAGTTTCCATTGGCTGGATTTGAAAGAGAAGCACTGTCTCTTAATCAAAACTTATAGAGAGAACTGTGGGTATGAAAAGTTAACAAATGCATTCTCTAAAATTCAGCACGTAAGAGCGGTTACCCGTTTATCTCCCTAACTATCTGATCTGTCCAACAAGTCAGTGTGATAATTTTATAGTTGAAACTGCTAGACGGTGCTAGTGGAACAGAAGTCTCAAAACATCTTTCTACTCGGGTGGAGATACCCTAAACCTTACATAATTACCCACATGGTTAGAGAAAAGTAAGTAGTTATTTTACCTGTTCAGTAGGTTCAAATTTAACCTGGATGTTGTACTTTTCACCTGGTTGCAGTGAACCCGACTCAGGCATTGGCAGAAACGACAGCATGGCATCATTCTGTCAGGATTTACCAAAACAAAGCCTCACAACTGAGTTAGTATTCTGACTTTTGTGATTGATTTATGCCAATTTAAGCAAGAACAAAATCATGCAAACCAGCAGAGCAGATACTTTTAAACAGCGCTGTTTCGGTCACAACAGTCAATACCTTTGTCAATTTATGCATTACAATAATTATTAAAGCTGTATTTCATGGTAAAAAACCTCATCATACCAGTCTGTATCAGTGTAAATAGAGACACAACTGTTACCAGAAACCGTCGCACAGCACATCCGTGAGGCTGCTTAAAAGATAACCCAAAACATACAGAAACAACTGTGAGCAGAAAATGCCAAACTTCACATCCATGAAACTACTTAGCTGACAACCCAAAAAATCCAAACCCAGAACATCAGCAATTCTGCCCTGTATCACTATAGCCACTTTCAACTGCGATCAACAGAGAAATCTCCACTCAATGTCAAAGGAAAGTTATTGCGTTGTGCTCAAATTCTCTCATACTCAATGTTAGAAACAGCAATAAAAATGTTAATTTCAGAGTGGACGCATTAATGTGCTCCTGGTTTACACATCATTCTGTTTAACAAAAGTGGTGTTATGTTCGCAAAGCTATTAACTTAACATGCCATACTGGTTACTGTGCTGAACAAGAACTGCAATGTAGCACTAAATATTGTCTTTTACAACATTATCCATTTTTACATGCAGCCTGGTTACATCCTGTGTCGTCTGGCCTGTAACCTAACAACTCTGCATTAACAAGTCAACACTATAGTTAGTAACTTCGATTTCACCAATATCTAATGTGTGAGGTATTGAGAACCAAAACCAAGCTGTTCTTAGGTCAATAACCAGAAGATCAGTCCATTAAGACAGAGAGGCAACCTATGGTGGATATGCTATTATTTGAAAAGGTAAGTCTTAGTTGAGATCAAAATGACATAAGCAACAGAGCTCACCAGAGAGGCATATAAAGAGAATTCCATAACCTTTGTCCAGCATGCAATAACAAGCATGTTCACAAGAACAGTTCTAGTTTTGGGTATAATCAGAAAAAGATAAGATCTGGTTGAATATTGGTAAGTCTGGGGAATAAGGACTGATTTTAACACTTTAACAACAAACTGCATTGATATCCCAGTCCTTTTTGCTTTTAGAATACTGTCGTCGTTAAAGTGTTAAATACCTTGGTTGGCCAGCATTCAATGTTTTATAAACTGTGAGCTGGATTTGAAACAGATTCCTTGATGAACAGAAAGCCAATGCAAAGCTTCAAGCACAGGGATTATATATTCATAATTTGACATATTAGTTATGACTCTACCCAAGGAGTTCTGAACTCTTTGAACTGCAGGATATTTGACTTTGCAATACCAACAAGAAGGGCATTACAACAATCAAGGCAACTTGAGACTAATGCTGTGTTTGCCACAGACAACCTTGAAGATGGGGACAAAACACGTAATTCTACATATGTCACAAGTGTACATATATGATGACCCACAAATACTATTTACGCTGTCAGTGAGAGATGTAGCAGAATCAAAAGCACTGCCCAAGCACCAACTCAACAAGCAAGTCAACCAGTTTAAAAGATTTAAACCATTCAAATTTCGTAAGTTCCTGTAGAGTGCCCAAAAGTAGAGCATGAACAATACAGCTAACAAATTAAAGCACCTTACAAGTAACTTGCTTCCAATAAAATTGTTCTTTTATATTAATTAACATAGAAAGTATTTCGCCAGTTACTTTACCTGACTCTTAGGTCTTTTCATCTCCCAGTTACATATAGCAGGCTCTTTGTTGTGCAGCTGAATGCTGACTATGCAACACTCTCCACACTTAACCTCACCAAAGTCAACAAAATTGCTGGACACTGACATAGATGGCAGAACAACTGTTGCCATCAGGTCAACTGGAACAACTGGTCCATTCTGTATCTGAAACATTATTATAAAACAAAAAGTAGTACAGGTTAATTTCATGTTTTATGGTACTTCCAACACAAATAAATAATATTGTGCAGATCCTTTAGCACCTCGATTGTGGATACAAGGTTTAATATTATGGGTAAAGCAGTTTCCAAGTCAATAAGCTCTATTTGATTGATTTAGGATAGGACTAACAAAACAATGTTCCTTGAGTCCATGACAGCAGAGGCTGTAAGTGTAAATGCTGTGAAACTAAAATAATAATAATAATAATAATAATAAATAATAATAATCATAATAACAATAATTTCCTTCTAACACTAGACGCTTTCCTTTGTTGAGCAGAGAATGTTTTCACAAGTCCAAATCTATATAATTCTCCCATGACTGGGTAGGATACCTAATCTTTAACACTGTATATTGTTCATGCTCCCTAATAGATCTGATGGATGGCTGAGACCTTTTCTACTGAGTGGCTCAATTGTTTAGTTTGCTGGTACTGCTCATAACTTTGGCACTGTTTTTAATTCTAGTATATCTATCATCAACTATGTAAATGGTATTTGTAAGTTATCATATATGTACATTTGTGACATATACAGAATTAGGCGTTATGACCCCATATCCTCAAGGCTATCTTTGTCACAGGGCTCTAGTTGCCTTGATTATTGTAACTCACTTCCTTTTGAGTATAACAAAATCAAACATGCTGAAACCCCAGAGTTCAGAATTCCTTGGCTAGCACCATAATTAATATGTCAAATTACGAACACATATAACCCCTGCGCTTGAAGCTCTGCATTGGGTTTCTTTTAGCCACAGAATCTATTTCAAATTGGGGCTCACAGTTTATCAAATACTGAATGCTGGCCTACCAGAGAATTTAAAATCGTTATTGAATAAATGCCTGATTGCCTTTCTCTTGTCATACCTAAAACTACAACTGTTCTTGATGCATGGACTCTTTTTAATAATTTGAATTATTCTGCCTCAATCAGCTAAGGTGGCTTCAGGCTTCAGTTGATCTGTCAGGCAATGACTGACCCAGTGAGGTTACAATAATGTATATAAGCCATTCTGGGAGGGCCAGCAAGCTAGATTGGTAAAAAATGATACATAAATTTCTGCTAGAATAATTTTAAAACTTATTTTTATATAATAAAATGTCTTAAAACAATGCAAATAAAAAGATCAGCAACACTGAAAGAGAGATTTTCAGTACCTAGCTTCTGCTTATTTCTCCATGTGCTTTCTTAATTATATGCTGGGGTGTTTATTTAGCTTCATTTGGTAAGCACCACATTCTAAAATATCTACAAACAGGATCTACCTTGTTGAGTCCTCAATGTAACTATAACACTGTGAACTGAGTTTTGTGTACAGTCTTGCAGTGCGAGATGTTAGCGTATATATTTAGTGCGTTTACTTTAGTTTCACGTGTATATGTATATATGATAGATGTATAACGTTTAGTCTTAGTGACACGCGCGGCCGGCCGACATCGGCAGCGGCGCGCTATATGTATATTATTAGAGTTCGTTTATGCGCACAGAAGACAGGTGTGTCAAGAGGCGCGAAGAATTATGCTGACTAGAGAAGTTTGAATTCGAGTGTGTTCGCTGTAGTAGTGTGGCTGACTAGTTGAGTTGTAATCGAATTGAGTTCTGTCTGTTTGTTTCTTATTAAACTAAAAGATATTAAACTGTGTTGGTGATTAATTCAGGTTATAGGCCTACTTATACGTAGAATTAGTGTTCAAAAGGTGAACGTTAAATAGGCGTTAAGTACGAAGAGAACAAGGATTTAATCAGAAGGATTGTCAACGGAAGGATTGGGTTGACATTATTGGTGGCAGCGTCGGTGTGGATAAATACTCACGGTGGATAAAAACTCACGGTGGAATAGCGTCGGTGGAATAATTACTCACGGTGGATATAAACTCACGGTGGATTAAAATTCACGTTATCACCTCCTTCGGCGGATAGAAGAATCTACGACGGTGTTAGAAGAATCTACGCGTTGTGTGCTGTGTGACGTGTCTACGATATCAACGACGGTGGAACACGAGAAACGGTATAAAAATTTCGTTGTTTTCCACGAACAAATATAAAAGAAATCCCGTTTGTTTATCGATTCACACAACAAGAAAAACCGTGACTTCTTTGAAAAGAGAAATCACCAAAGTAAACAAGTAAGATGGAGAAATTAAGTGCTGAAAGACAAGCAGATATTAAGAAGATGTCTACGGAAAGGCTAAAACAGCGTTTGTTGAAAGCCGGTTTTAAAGAAGAACAATTAGAAGGTATGTCACGTGGTGACATGATACAGGAACTCGCTGAAGTGTGGGTGAAAGAAGAAGTCGAAGAAGAAGGTGCCGTTGGCGGTGCCGTAGAAAAGGCTATTGAAAAACCTCCTGCGCCTATGTCTATGGAGATGTTGATGCAGTGGATGATGATGACTAGGCAGGAAGAGAAGGATAGAGAGGAGAAACGTAGACAAGAAGAGAAAGAAAGAGAAGATAAACGGAGACAAGAAGAGAAAGAAAGAGAGGATAGACGAAGACAGGAAGAGAAAGAGCTGAGACAAGAAGCAGAACGTGTAAGACAAGACGAATTGCGCTTGCAGAGAGAGAAAGAAGAGAAAGCGGAACTTGCAAGGCAAGAGGAATTGCGTCTGCAAAGAGAGAGAGAAGATAAAGCAGAACAAGTGCGTAAGGCAGAACTTGAATTGCAAAAGAATCAGTTTGAGATTCAGTTAGAACAGTTGAAAAGAGATAGGGAAGATGCTGAAAGAAGAAGATTGGAGCAGATGATTGAATTTGAAAAAGCTAGAAAAAGTGATGAAGAGGTTCGTCAGCAACAGATTGAAGCAAAGAGAATGCGTGAAGAAGAAAAAGAAAAAGCGCGAACGTTAGAGTTAGAACGCGCGGAACAGATCAGACAAGAAGAACTCAAATTTCAGAAAGAAAGTTTGGAAAAGGCAGAGGCAGAAAGACAAGAACGTCTGAAACTGGAGAAATCAAAATTGACATTGAAAGAAACGCAAATGAGAGAAGAACGGGAAGCAGAAAGAAGGAAACAGCAAGAAAGTGAAACTTTGGTGTCAAAAATTAAGAAAATAGGTGATGCAATGAAGCATGTATTGCCTCAAATGCCAACTGATATGATGGAGGTGCCATTATATTTTGAAACAGTCGAGAACGCATTTCGTAGTTTTGCTGTGGAAAAGCCGTTTTGGGTTAAATTATTACTACCATTGATGACGCCGAAAGCTCGAACTGTTCTGAATAGATTGTCATTCGATGATCTAGACAATTACGATAAAGTCAAGCAGCACTTATTAAAAGAATTTAAATTGACCTCGAGAGAATACAGAGCCAGATTTGTGGATGCTAAGAAGACAACAGAAGAGACTTATACGATGTTTACGGCAAGACTGAAGAACTTGCTAAACTATTACGTGAGAAGTCGAAACGTGAACAGAGAGTATGATACGCTCTTTGATTTGCTGGTAGCGGATAAGCTAAAAGAATGTTTACCGCCAGGTCCACTACAGTTTGTATTGTCGAAGGAAGGAACTGACTGTCTTCAAGCTAGTGCAGTGGCAGACTTAGCAGACATTCATGTAAACAATCGAATTGGGTTTGCGATCCCAAATATAAACAGTTATCCTTCTCAACGTTCCGTAAACCAAAGCCAGAGTGGAAAGTGGAAAAGTAATCCAGAAACAGGGAGTCAGTTCAAAGGTAAAGAAGTCAAGGCTAGTGTCCCTGTACCCAATGAGACCAGAGAAGTGACGTTTGGTCGTCAGGGATTTAACAAATCGTCAGCGCCGTTTGCTAAGAGGGAAGGCAACACATCGTTTACGCAGTATAAGAGAAATGAAGGAAATGAACAACGAGGCATGGTTGTGAAGCGTTGTCACAACTGTGGTTCAGACAAACATTTGGTTAAATTTTGTCGAGTTCCAGTGGCAGCAGCTAGTTCTAGCAGAAATCAAGAACACACAAGGGTGAATTTGATTCAAGTGGTTAGTGATACAGGTAATCAAACCACGGGTCAAGAAAACCAAGAGACTGAAGTAAAGTCAGTAATGAAATGTGGTATTCAAAAAGAAATTCTATTGGATGCTGAAATTCAGAGAGAAGTCATAGGAAAAGATGACAGTCGAATATTGAAGAAATCGTTCTTGCAATATGTCGAGGTTGAAATTCGTGCAGTAGACGGTAAAGAGCCAGTGAAAGTCAAAGCACTGAGCGACTCGGGAGCAGAGATTCCGGTGATTAGTGAAGAATTACTGGAAGGCATGAAGGTGGAACAAATTGGAAAAGTGAATTTGCAGTGTGTGGCAGGAGATGCCATTCCTGCGAAGTTAGTAAAAGTCGATGTTAGACTGTGTGGTAGTGACGTGGAAGAAGAGGGATTTCCGCGTAAAATCCAGTGTTCACTTACACCTTATGTCACCTTGATGTGTGCTAGTATTGCAAAGATGGGCAGTACAGAAAGATTCTTGTTGCATCCAGAGATAATTGCCGAATTAAAAGCCGTACCACAGATGAAAGTTAAAACGATACAAGGAGATGTGAGTGTACGAGCAAATGTAATGACGAGAGCGCAGAGTCGGAAACAGGAAATGGTAGATGTTGATGAGAAGAGTGAAACTGAAAGTTCAAGTGATGAGGAAAACGAAAGTAATGAGCAACGAAGCTTATCGCGAGATGGTGTAATAGCAGAGATGAACGAGCAAGAGATGGCTGCATGCGAGAATGGCACATTAAATGAAACTGAAGAAGACAATGAATGTGATGTGGGGATAGGAGACTTGTATAGAGATGAAGAGATGGACGAAGAACAAAAGGTGCAGATTGCCGATTCGAAGAAGTTCGAAGAGCAACAGAGAAAGGATGAATCGTTGAAGCCGTGGTGGAAGTTAGCACAAGAGAAAGAATCTGAATTCTGTGTGATCAACGGTTTATTGCATAAGAAATATCAGATATTAGACCAGACGATATATCAACTAGTGTTACCAAAAGAGAGACGAATAAAAGTGATGGAATTAGCGCATGAATCGGTATTTGGAGGACATCTAGGAGAAGAGAAAACAAGAGAACGAATAAAATTGTCTTTTGTATGGCCAAAGATGAGAAGAGACATTGTGAAATTTTGTAAGTCTTGCGAGAAGTGTCAACTAAAGGCAAGGAGTCTGGTGATGGATAGAGTACCTATCACTCCGGTCTCAAGAGAAGAGGTCGCCTTCAGGAGAATGACAATGGACCTAATAGACAACCCGAGGAAATGGCACAAGAAAATTCCTTTTCACGAAAAGCATTTGAAAGAACTCAAAGAAAATACGGAGAAAGCATTATTGTTTGCAGAATTTTACTCTCAAGAAAAGCAGTTACAATACACAAATCAGTATAACAAGAGAGCAAGGCACAAAGGAATTTGCAGCATATCGAATTCCTTTGATTTATCGAGCAGAAGTGGAACGTCAGATCAAAGAAATGTTAAAAACAAATATTATTAAACCATCATCGAGCAGAATGGCAAGCCCTTTGGTTATTGTTAAAAAGAAAGACGGATCTTTAAGACTTGCCTGTGACTACAGATACATTAACTCATTCACTGTGGATTGTAAATATCCGATGCCGATTGTCAGAGACGTTTTAAACAAAGTTGGAAAGTCTAATGTGATTTCTATTTTGGACTGTCGAAGTGCTTATTGGACTTGTCCTGTAAAACAATCTGATCAATGGAAGACAGCTTTTGTAACACATAATGGACTGTATGAATTTACTCGTGTTCCTTTTGGAATGATAAATTCTGGACGAACTTTTGTTAAGGCGATAAATTTAGTTTTACAGCCTATAAGTGACTTTGCAGAACCGTATGTTGATGACATTGCTGTGCATTCTGACAGTTGGAATATTCACTTGCAGCATCTAGATGCATTTTTGATGCAAATGAGATTGCATAACGTTACTTTGAATTTGAAAAAATGCATATTTGGTAAGAGTGAAGTAAGGTTTATCGGTCATGTGGTTGGGTCTGGTAAGATAAAGATGAATCCAGACAGAATTGAAAGTTTGAGTAATTTGAAGATCCCAGAAACTAAGAAGCAAGTTAAGCAACTGCTTGGATTTTTTAATTATTACAGACAGTTTATTAAGGACTTTGCACAGATTGCGAAACCTTTATCTGATTTAACTAGTAAACGTGTTTCTGATAAGATTGATTGGACTGTTGAACATCAGCAAGCATTTGATTTACTTAAAGAGGCTGTGCGATCCAAAGTAGTGTTATATGTTTTTGAAGTGGGAAAACCATTCAATTTGTACTGCGATAGTAGTGACTTTGCAGTCGGTGCTGTTTTAACACAGATGGACGACAAGGGAATAGAACGCCCTGTGTCATTTATCAGTCAGAAATTAACTGATACCCAGAAAAGATGGGCTACTGTGGAAAAGGAAGCCTATGCTATTGTTTGGGCTCTAAACAAGTTAAAAGAAATTATAATTGGATCAAAAATTTTCATTTTTACTGATCACAATCCTCTTACATACTTGACTGAGTCAATGTCTAAGTCTGCTAAACTTGTGCGTTGGGCGTTAGCCTTACAAACTTTTGATGTTGAGGTGAAGTACAAGAAGGGCAGATTGAATATTATTGCTGATTGTTTGTCAAGGTTATAAGTAATCGTAAGACTGTTTATTAATTAGTTAGATATATATGTATGTTTCATGTATTTTGGTAATTTCGCAATTTTTTAAATTTAATTTGCTCAATTCCAGAAAAAGGAAGGAGGTAATGTGAACTGAGTTTTGTGTACAGTCTTGCAGTGCGAGATGTTAGCGTATATATTTAGTGCGTTTACTTTAGTTTCACGTGTATATGTATATATGATAGATGTATAACGTTTAGTCTTAGTGACACGCGCGGCCGGCCGACATCGGCAGCGGCGCGCTATATGTATATTATTAGAGTTCGTTTATGCGCACAGAAGACAGGTGTGTCAAGAGGCGCGAAGAATTATGCTGACTAGAGAAGTTTGAATTCGAGTGTGTTCGCTGTAGTAGTGTGGCTGACTAGTTGAGTTGTAATCGAATTGAGTTCTGTCTGTTTGTTTCTTATTAAACTAAAAGATATTAAACTGTGTTGGTGATTAATTCAGGTTATAGGCCTACTTATACGTAGAATTAGTGTTCAAAAGGTGAACGTTAAATAGGCGTTAAGTACGAAGAGAACAAGGATTTAATCAGAAGGATTGTCAACGGAAGGATTGGGTTGACAAACACTGACATAACAACATTAATACTTAGCATACAATGAATGCCATCTCCCCATTACATACATGTATAAGCAGTTGTGTGTTCACTTTTCTGGTGACTGTAGCAGTTACAGCATTCGAGTCAAACATCACTTCCAGCTCAACACTTTCTTGCCCTGGCAGCTCGGACACCTGGTCAAGGTTGATGTGGAAACCGGTGTCGTTTGCAGAGGACTGATCAATGCTGAAGGATACAGGCAGAAGACCTGTGTTGGTGATGCTTGTTGCATGAGTCTTAATCACACCAGAAAGAAGTGGACCAAAGTCAATTAGGTAGCCAGGCAACACAAGCCGTGAAAAACTAGAAACACAAAAGAAATAACTAGGCCCTACTACTAGAACTACTATACACATCATAATCATATCTTCAGACAATGCTAACCCCATACCACCCTCTCTGACTGTCACATTCTTCTGATTCAGGCAGTTCTGGAATGATGTATGTTTTCAGATGCTGTGTTCCATGTATTGGAAATCATCTGCCACAAAAGATCCAACTTGGCAATTTGCTATCTACCATAATTATTTAATTTAATTACTAGTCAAGATTCACTCTTACTCTGGACTTTGCAGGACTTCATATTGGCTTAAACTGAACATTCATTCACACTGATATTCCTATTTACTGACTATGCACCCCTGTAGCAATACTCAACATTGTCAAGCAGATAAGTATATCCATTGGTGATGGCATATTTACAATATGTATCTTTCGGAATTAGCCAAAGCCTGTGAATGGCTGTGATATCATTAATTTCAATGTGTTGCTTGCTCAAATAAACTGCTGTGGTATGCAACATATACCATCTCACCTGCTCTTGCCTCTTAAAATCCTCTTACCTGCATTGTAGATTATATCATTATCAGCAGATTTAACTGGTGACTTTTTTCCTAATCATTACCTTAACTTGCAATGTTCTGAAGGTCTCTGTTCCATATACACAGCTATTTCTTCCATATATCAACGATATATCTAAACGTTCTGACATACTATAACTGGTCTTTGTTTACTGATCACATATCAGCTTTATACTCAGCAATAATTATGAAAATTTTATCAAATCCATCTGAAGAGTTATACATTATAAAAAAAATTTGTTAAAGAATTTGAAATAGCCGGCAGAAAAAGGGTTTCTCACCTGGCTAACTTTCGTCCATTGTGAAGCTTGCTCTGTAACATAGTTCCTGATACATTTGATGAATCTATGTTCTCATCAGAGGTCTGCCTTTCAAAGAAGTTCTTTACAACCAAATGGTTGACCTCGTGTTGAACTTCTAAATCAAGTTCCATCAATTCACCCTTCAAAAATAATTGATTTTTCTAAATTACTTCAGATCATCCCAAACGCTTTATCTTTAAGCATCAGCTAAGCACCATCACTTTTATTATCTCTACTTACTTTTACTTACTGCTCTACAAATTCCCAGTAGTGAAATTAGAAGCTTCACCACCAATGCTGCTTACCTGATACTTGAAAAGCTGAAGCAAGGGCTATAATTCACTGTCAAACTCAGACACTGTTCACATTCATAATAATAAGAATTACAACAAAAAGATTTTAAATCTTACCGGTGATATGAAGGCGCGAACAAACTCTTCAACAGAGCCTCTGTTCTTCAGAGCATTACAAGTCAAGTTTTGGCTTCGGAAGAACTCTTCCACCGGACTCTTAAGTGCCTCATCACTTTCGGCTTCAAGCTCCAGTGCCTCCAAGACCTGGGCCTGGATATGGCGTATCTGGAAGACGTGCTCTTTGGCCTCGCACAGCAGCCTGTCATACTCGTCTTCTACGAAGGAGTAACGAGGACTTTTCAAGACAATGCTTGGAAAGAGACTCTCACCAAAATATTCAATGGTAACTGGCTCAAAATGTGCTACCTGAACTGAAAAACTGGAAAAGAAATGGTCAGGAACGTGGGGCAGAAACTTCACCTTCAGAACAATTTCAGTTAAAGGTGCAACAAAATCCTGAAAGAACAACACACCAATTATTCTGTAAAGTTTTATTCTGTAAAGTTATCCAACAACAGCAAGATCAACAGATCAACCAGCCAACTCCATGACTCTGGCTTAAAATATCAGCTCTGTGAGAAATGATGCAGATAATAATGCCCAAAAACATACTTTTCAGATTCCATTTATACAACACCATAACTAAATTTAGCATGCATTACCTCCCTCTCTAATATCCCATATGATTTCCCATATGATTTCAATCAGTACATATGTCCACCTTGATTTTCTGACACCTTTCAATTGTAATCATAACTCCCAGATTTCTTTAGCACCAAATATCACTAAATTGTGGCAGCCAACTAATTTACAGGCATTTAGTCGATAACCAATCAACAAAGCGGGCATGTTAGGGAACCAAGTGCCATGCATCTGGCCTTATCAAGTGCTAAAAAACAGTACAGTATCTCTATTCCTTCCTGCAAGAAACTTATACCACCTATCACACAAAAGCTTTAACAGCCACAAGCAACTCACCACTCTATCCTGCCAGTTTTCTGGCTCTGCCTGTTCAATGTGTTCATCACTTTCCCCTTTCTAACAATAGTCTTTGAGTCCACCAATTGTAACAGCAACAGAACTATGACAGTTTCTACAGAATCACAATTCGGAAGCTGCTTCTAAGTACAGTTCACCCCAAGCCATTGCAAATTGTTTTAACACTTCAACGATGACCTGCATTGGTTTCCAAGTCAATTTAAGTACACTCTTGTTGTTAAAGCGTTAACTTGAATTATCTATCTCCAATTAGTACAGATTTTTATTTTACAGCTCAGCACGATACCAGGTTTCTGTATACTTACGGTATGAGGAATTACTAGTGCTTTGCCAGGATTTTTAGAAGGATCCATGCTTGGGTCCATTCCAACAACCTTGAAGTTAAATCCCACCAAACCAGTGTTCATCAGGACTACTTCTGCCTCAGCAACCTGATTATAGATCTAAAACACCCCACAAAGCACTAGCGTAAGTTCCATTAAACCCATTACTATCATAGGCATAGGGGAAATTTCAGTGGACAAGATTTCACTTGTGACCGAAACAAACCTCAATCACAAATAACTGTCTTCATGCATTTATAGTAAGTAACTAATTATTTGATACATCATAACATCAATGAATAAAGCTGTAAAGATGGTAATTGCAAGCTAGTAGCTACTAAATCTAATACCATTTCAATTCGGGCATGTTGAAGCTAGTTTGTTCAGCAGTTTTCCCAGCTCCTACTTACCCAAAAAACAGGAAAGCCCAAAATTTTGGGGGCAAGTGCCCCTCTGACTCCCTGCCTCAAATGCTTGTGGTTACCATACATGCTGAATTCGATAAGACAATGGTGTTGACGACAAAGATGACCAACAATGATGCTAATAATGATGGTAATTGATAATACATAAATACAAACATCTCTCTACTTCTGTTGTGCCATATGACCCTAAAGTGACTAATGGCACAAAGTAAGAGTATAATAATACTATTAAATAAATAGTAAATGAATCAATGAAAATAAAACTGTTTAAATAGCCACTCACAATGTAACTTAACAGTAATTTCTCTAAGCGTATAAGATCCCTCAGCGCATCAATTACAAAATTTTAATCTCTTACTGGCAGAGCCCTTCAAATTTCTCAACCTTCTAACATTTGCTAGTTACTCACCACCCAAATGCCCAGACCTGTGCATTCTTCCTATATACATGTACTGGCCTCCAGTCTCTTCCTCTCTCAAATACCTCGATCTGTCTTTGACCTGTGCAGTACCAGCTCTTTGGAAAAGAACCTTGCAAGATCTGCATCAGTTTACTGCTAATTCTCTATTTTACTGTCAGCTCTCCTCCACTTGCTCACTCGTGGAGAGTTTCACTCCAGACTGAAAACCAAACTTCTCTAACTATCCTATCCTGCATCCAATCCTGGACTCTTCTACAACCACCTTCACCAGCATAAATGCTTTCCACCTAAGTGCCATACTTACATATACTGCCATTTTGGTTTCTAACCTTGCTCTGAAATTGATGCTGGCTCTTGCAGACTTGTTTGGATACAGTGCCAGCAAATTAACAGGTCTCCTTGCTTTTGTATAACATTCAGAAACTTATGAGATTTACAATCACATTACATTTATAACTACATTTACAATAAAGCTTATAATCACAAACTAGATGCTGCATAACCATTCTTTTACAATACATGTAAATAATCACATATTTTCACACTGGTCTCAATTCCTCTTTAGATTTCTTGAACAATGAGATATCAGACTGGGATTACTCTGGCTTCAGACCAAACTCTTTTATGGCCTCTTTTGTCATTCAGAAGAGCCAGTATTTGTACTTCAGCACTCAAACCATCATGGGGCCAAGTTCACAAGAACAACACAACTAAAAACGTGCTAAAACAAGCTCCAAAGTTTGGACAACATGGGCAGCAATAAGGAGTACATGTAATATGCAACCAGAGACAACACACTGGGGAAATAGAAATGGCACCAGTCATTCACTTACAATACGACCAAAGTTAATATAGGACATGTTGAACCGATAATGGACAACTGAAGCCTGTCCTTTCAGAGCAATCTCGTATTTTGGGCCTCCATCAACGTCACATAAAGCAACCGTTTCATTGCTGAGGAAGGCATGACCATAGAAGGTGAAGGTTACTTTCTCACTGCATCCCGGTAGCAATGTCCCGAACAGAGGAAATATATCGAATGTCTACAACATAATTAACACTATCAAAACAGCTGGTAAGCCTTGTTAGGCTAATAACCTGTTATGACATGTTAACTGTCTAATAAAACAACCCATTTACTGGTCCCCATTATGCTGCTAACCCATCAAGCCATTAGATAATTCTGGATTACTGAACCAAGGTGCATCGAGCATCATTACAGTGACACTATACAATTCTTAGATAAGATTAGAAAAGAAACTCTAAACCACAATATTTAAGAAATCAACCATATACACGGTCACTGGTTATAGCTATGTCCCTTAATTGAATTATTTCTGATAAAGATGGCCCTGACCTCTTCTAATCCAGGTGGTTCAAGTCTTGGATCTGACTGGACAAGCACAGCGGCCAGAGCAGGGTTGATCCTCTGCTGCAGACTGGCCACAGAATGCTGGTTTTCCTCACGCGATCCCATCGATGACTTGAAAAACAAACCTCGCAATCAAAACTGAGAGTTTCATACAAAATTAATTTTTATTAATTAATTATATACTGCCAAACAAGAACAGCTGGCAAAACAAACCATCCCTACTCTCATGACTTATTTCGTGTCAGAATTTGATGTGAGAGGACAATATAGAACTACATTCAGCTCTCCAATTAGTCTGCAGATATGAACTGGTCACAAAATTTATAAATTAACAAATTAACTATAAGTAGACATAAGAAAATAACAACAGTTATACATGATTCATTTCAACAAAAGAAACAAAATTGAAATGAAAAGGAAGCATAAAATTAAAATGGTTAAACTTACTTCAATCTCAAATGGATCATTTGGAGTGAGACACCACCAACTTGGAGTTAAAACATCAAACAGGCCTTTAGTATTTCCCAGACGGGTTTTTAAAGTAACGCTTGCATCACTGGCCTCAACAGGCAGTTTCTCATTTGCGATAAACATCCATCTGTAGCGAACAGTTAGCATGCTTGTGTTCGTCATTGTCACATAGCGCGTAGCTTCTGTGTCGTTGATGATACATCCAAAATCAATCGATTTCCATTCAAAATCGAGAGTTGGGTAATGAACTTCACCTTTCAAAGTTACCTTATCCTAAAAATACAACCAATGCAACTGGAAACAAGTTAAACTATCTGAATCAAATGACCAACTGAATGAAATGACTAAGTGCATCATATGACTACATGAATCAAGTGACAAACAGTAACAATACTGGAGGCTGAGAATCATCCTGCTCGATTATGGATTAACGCTGTCTACTTTTTTCTGCATGCATTACATTACGTAATATATAATGTATGTAAGTATGTAATTGAAAGAGGAAGCCGAATGCAGAAAAGAAATCCAAAAGCAGCATAGGGACTCGAATGCTCAAGAAGAAGCCTGTAGTTCAGATTTGAGTCAGCAGTCAATAGCTATACCAACAATACGCTAACACTATGTCGGAAGTTGATTAAACTACTTTCAGTTAGTACGTGTTTGCCTATCCTGCAACAAGACACAACAAACATGGATACGTCATATCCTTTACATCCAATACACATGCATTAAGATACTTAACACAGGTTCTTTTCAGTAATAATAATATTTGTGTTCATTGACAAGCTCACTGACAAACACCAGTAAGTTACATTGAAACAATTGAAACATGACGGTACAATTATCAAGATCTTAATTAACAAACGTCTTGGTAGCCTGTAAGGCACCTGCTCATTTTACTGCTGCCCTCTTGGCAGTGGAAGGCTGAGTCAACTTAGAGGAAGCTTACCGGTATCGAACCGAAACTTATCAAGATCTAATGCTCTTCAGGCCAGAGTGTTACCATTCATCTATACCCCCTCCCCCTCATAAGAGCACTCAAGTTGATGTGCAGAAGAAAGGCATTTGCACCACAGGCAGCAGAACACAATAGCCAACCCAGTTGACTGGAGACTGCAACACAGATCTCCTGATGTATGTAGAGGCAACGCCAACAAGTAAGGCATATCCCAGCAGAGGATCTTGAATTTAACTTGCTCTATAATAGGGTAACAGTATAGTGTTTCTCGCCTATATTCCATTATCTGAGAATTTATCAGCATGTTTTTCATGAAATTGCACAGTATGCAAGATGTGAATCACAGTACAGCCTAGATAGAATAAAGGCTCTGGTTACCATTCATGTCTGCCACATGTTTGAAAATTCTAACATAAGAGCCATATTACACCACTGACAGTTTTATGTTTAAGATATGGTAGTTAAGTCACTTTTGCTGTGTATGACCTGCACACAGTAAAGATTAATACCTTGGGTCTGAATAAAATAGGCTTCAAATTGCACAGCATTCATAAACTGTACTTGAGTAAAAAAAAAACTGACCATGTGTGGGTGTTCCTTGTACCGTATTTCTAAATTGCCTTCAGCCATACGAGACTCCAGGTCATCTCCAAAGAATGGATCAAAAATAATTGAAACTGTGGCTGTTTCACAAACTTGTAAACGAAATTCCTGACAAAATCAGAGGAAAACATCTTACTGATAAAACCATTCAACCTGATTCACATTCTGTCTAATGACAACCACAAAACATAAAAAACTAAACTCAAATGTTAATAAAATTCTGAAATGGCTTCCATAGCCTCAATAGAAACAAATACTGATCTCTACATGAAGCATTTGCATAATCATTTCATTATAAAATTGTAGTAGAAGAGATGACAAGAGATGACAGAGACACGTAAGGGATACAGATGATAATAATTCGACTGATCAGAAAATATTATTCAATAAAATAAATAAAATATTACTAAAGAAAAATTAATATACTTATGACATATTAATTGTCATGATCGTCATCATCGTCAACAATCTCAGCTAATCCAATCCAATGACTACCATAGCAGCAGTGTTGTCATAATGCCCAAGACGTCAGTTAATGGTCGCTTTTTGGGTGCAACAGTAATAAAAAAATCATAATCCACACCAATTCAAAATCCGATAGATCAGAAAAACCAGGCTGTGGTGGTTATGCAAGTTGGAAGAGCTTAAGCTTAGACCTGAACGACATCGAATATCAAACCAGCAAACTTATTCGGGCAGCAAACTCCAAAGCTTTGGACCACAACCGAGAAAGCCCAAGAGCTCAGACACCAACCACTAAGCCAAAATGAGTGTCAACCAATGGTCATTTTTTGGTTTTTGGTCAAGTTCATATAGCAAGACAGAGTTCAGACAGAGAGTCAGTAAAAATAGAGAGACATACACAGAGACAGGTAGACAGAGAATTCAAAAATTCATCTACCTGTCAAAATCTGTTTGACTTACCATACACTAAAAATGTCCTACCGTTTCACAGACTTCACGCCCATTCATGTCACTACACAGTTGGAATGGATAGGTCAACTTTAGATGTAGGGTCAGAGGTAAACTGGACTCATTCGTCATCTGGATCTGTTTCTTCTGTTTACTCAGACCTTCTCTTCTAGTCTACACAAACCAAATACCATTTAATATAAGAATTTTCTCTACTTACCACATATTAATTGTCATGATCATCATCATCATCAACAATCTAAACTAATCTAAACCAATAACTTCTATAGTGGCATAGTCATCATTAGAGCGCCTCTGAACGGTTCACCCTACTAGAGGCGCTTTATAAATGTTTAAATACAATACAATACAATAGAGCTGTACTTAATACTTGTGTTCGACCTGCTTCGGACCGAAAAGTGCTCCGAACAGTTTATTCCTATTCGGCCGAATTCTAACCGAATATGAATAGTAAAAGTGCTACATATATTTTTGGCTGCAAACTAGGATGATAATGACGTGAATTGCCTGACAACTAGAGTGAAAGTATATGATGGTTATTAATATGGGAGCTTTTATGAATTTCTTTCTATCTTATATACCTTGAAGTAATATCCAGCAGATCAAGATACTTACGCCATCCAGCACATAATGAAGACTACATTCTGAGAAGCTGACGAGTGGAGCTATAAAGTTGCATGAAACTCTAGTTGTAAGGATCGGATCACGGTTGTGTGGCATTTTATCCACGACAGAATAACAGTTAATTGTTTCTTCCACCAATGCTGGGCTGAAAAAGCATATATAAACAAGTGAATATTCCTCCTTATCTTAATTCTCTGCCTGTTCCTACCATCTTATATGTGTGTGTGCATGCGTGCATGTATGTATGCATGCATGCATGCATAAACGTCCTCATACATACAAGCATGCATGCACGTATCAAGACACTTAATATAGCACATTATTAGGCACCTCGCAAGTGCTCTACCTATGACTATCTAACAGATCTAACAAACTGCATTTTAAGCCAGCAAATGTATGCTGCACAGAGTCAAAGGCAACACATGCACATGTAAAGGGGGAGTGTTCCAGGAGGACATCCTAATGCACGAGGAGGCATGATGGACTCAAGCTGAAGTGCAACAGCATGACACCTGCAATCTCCATCGGCTGCAGGGTTCAACGAACACCAACGCCCACTCACACGAGACTAGAACACAGAGCTTCCTGGTGCATGCTGGAGCAGTGCCAATAACTGAGGCAAGCATCGGCATGATGACCTTGAAAGCAATGCTTCCGCAACAGAAAACCAATATAGCACGTCTCACATAATTAAATTCAATTATATGCGAATATTTTGGTTAGGCTACTCCTCTGTTCTTATTCTTCACACACTTCCCTCTATTTATTGTCAACTTCCCTATTCTTCATTAAACGAACAATCATGCTATCACATACACCCTTAACAAACAACAAGGTTCAAATACCTGAACAATTCCAGCTCCCATACTACACTTTACTCCTGAATGTCTTGTAAAATAAACAACAGAAAATTACAAAAAAAAACAAGTAAAACACTTAAGCAGCAAAACACATGACCACTCAACAGAGTTTAGTAATGTTCCAACAGAGGTATATAAGTTTACTAACCTGTCATAATGTGCTTCTAAAGACATCGTCACGCTGTCTCCTGGCCAAAGCTCAGACCTCAGTGGAAATATCCGGAAAACAGGAACCAGCGGTGCATTGTCATCCTATGAAATCAGCTATGTCTTATTTCACCATTACAGTAAAAGCAACAATAGCCCTTTAAGTAAAGTTACATATTTCTTATAATGTCAACAATATATTCAAAGACTTTATTTTTAGAATGACAGTCTGCTCAAGATTTACACTGCAACACTATTGTATTGTATTTAAACATTTATAAAGCGCCTCTAGTAGGGTGAACCGTTCAGAGGCACTCCCAGTGCGCAAGGCCAAGAGAAAAGAAATAAGTCTTGAGGAAAGCAAAAGAAGATGAGGGGTTACTTATTAAAATTTGAGAGCGAGTAGAAGGAGACAGTGTATTCCAGAGAGAGGGACCAATTGAGGCAAAAGATCGGGACTGAGCCATAGCTGTTCTAGTATGAGGAACTGAGAGATCAAATCTGTTTGAGGAGCGAAGTGGACGATGCGAAGAGACAGAAAGAGGCCGGTGAATTACATCAATTAAATATTTGGGGGCGATACCCCGCTGTGTCTTTGACACCAGCATAAGGATTTTGAACTTAATACGTGCAGAGAGAGGAAGCCAGTGCAGTTTCTCAAACATGAAGGATGAAATGCGTGAGTAGCGTGGCAGACGGGCAATTAATCTCGCAGCTGCATTTAGGACTGACTGCAGAGGCATGAGACGGACCTTAGGAAGACCGATTAGAAGCGAATTGCAGTAGTCAATTCTGGAGCAAATGAAAGCATGGACCAGCGTTGTGAAAACAGAGGAAGAGACAGATCGTCGAACAGCCCTGAGACGCCTTAAGTGGAAGTAGGAAACACGTGTGAGGTTAGAAATGTGATCTTTGAAGGAGAGAGAGCTATCAAGCGTAACACCTAGATCACGTACACTTGATGAAAAGGAGTAGTGAGGGAAGATTTCCAAGAGGAGGGCGAAATCAATCTTAAGCAACTGTTGACGGGAGCCAAACCAAACACTGTTTAATAATAGTCTTAATTACAATACTTTGAATTACAGCAAAATTTTTCTATTACTCAGTCATCTAAGGAATACATTATTTTTTTATAAAACATGTTGCTGATTGTTAGTCTAGAGTTATAGAAAACTACCAACCAGTTTAGGTTCAAATAATGCAATAGGTAAAAGCAAAAGTAAAACTCTCAAAGAGAAAACACATAACTGGTTCAGAAACTAACACATTAAGTCATCCTCAAGTGGAGACAAAACTTGACTTGTTGACAGACTAGCCAAAACAAAAGGCCTTACAAGACTATAACACCAAGCCCAACATTTCCCACCAATCATTACCTGACATACAAGTTATACAAATCAGTACACTTGGTATACTTCATATTTCACACTTTGAAATGTCTTGAAACAGTCCACATTAATGCGGCCAGAAATATAAACTGTCTAGTATTAAATCACAATCACTTCTGCCCATATCCACAGTCCACTGTCCAGACAGAACAGTGGTCTTTTAAAATTACAGTACACAATTTCTGATAGCTGGCTACAGTGCACAAACCTTCACGTCAGATAGCAGCCTATGTCTTTGAGCTTTCTAGCCACCCTAATATTTGTGTAAATCACACACTACTGTAGTACAGTACTACTCTCTTTCCCACAGTTCCTTAACACATGATCATGGTAACTTTGGCTCCCAATGACCACACATAACGAGTCTGCACTGTGTGTGTGTGTGTGTGTGTGTGTGTGTGTGTGTGTGTGTGTGTGTGTGTGTGTGTGTGTGTGTGTGTGTGTGTGTGTGTGTGTGTGTGTGTGTGTGTGTGTGTGTGTGTGTGTGTGTGTGTGTGTGTGTGTGTGTGTGTGTGTGTGTGTGTGTGTGTGTGTGTGTGCACGCATGTGTGTCTTTGCAAAGCAATATATATAAAGCAACGCCAAATCAGCATTGAAATATAACTGAAATACAAAAAAAAAATTCATAATGAAATTCAAGTGACAAGTCATCTGATTCTCAACTGACATGCAGCTTGTAAAAACAATAGGTATAGTTTCAAACCATTTTTCCATGCTTTTTCCAATGGGTTGATCTTGAAAACAGTGGAAAGTCATCCGTCTGCCAATATACGCTCTGAATGCGTCTTCCACAGTTTGTAATGGTAAAAGTTTTCTCAGTGTATTTACCACTAAAACATGGTCCCAGCTGGACACAGCCCCGCATTGAAGGAGATACAACTATAGTTGATCCATATCCACAGCCATTCAATCTGATCTTATGAGTGATTCCATCATTTACGCTAATGATCAGATCATCAGTGAAACTGAAACAAAACATTTTAAGAGTTTTTAATCACCTTTCATTTTCAACAGATGAAAGCTCTAAAAACCTGCTTAATCAAGAATACCTTGGGTGCATATAAAACACAACTTAATGGCTGTTTCACTGTACTATATTGGGTTATACATTGCAGTGCCGGCCTTAGGGGCGTGCGAACCGTGCGGTCGCACGGGGCCCGCAACTTAGGGGGGCCCGAAAATCTCACAAAAAATTAACATGAACAAGACAACCTAATAATAATATTATACTTTCGATTAAATCTTCTCTTTTCTCAATAAAATAAAAGTCAGCTTTCTCTCAGTGGCAGCGATCTTGTTTGACAGTGGGGGGGCACTTTTGAACTGATCTGGTCAAAAAATTTTTTGACGCTCACGCGCGATAACATTTCGTGGAAAAACATTTTTTCGCGTGCGAAATTTGTTACCTTTTTTTGATGTTTCTTCAAAATTGGGGGAGGGCAAATGTATGGTGTGTTCCCCCACTCTTAAAGGTAGGGGTCTTGTCCCCCTCGACCCCGCGGATCATCGCCCATGCTTCCTCTATATCCCGGAATTCTCGTGTATTATAGTTAAATTTGACTTGTTTTACTTGTTAACAATCTACTAAAATCAAATGATTAGCAATGAAAACAAATTTGACTTGGGTTATTGGGGGCCTGTACAATATACTCTGCATGGGGTCCGAAATATCCTAAGGCCGGCACTGTACATTGTAACTTAAAATGTAACATTGTTAACTCGTGCTTTTGAGAGGTTAATGGTTGTTGTATTACCACTTAACCACTAAGTCCCTAATTAAACTGCAGCATAAGTTAAACATTTAATATTTAGTTACCGAAGAGTATCATTGAAGAATGCAGTTATGGAGAATTCACATGACTCCTCTGCTTCAATTTCACCTTCCTCTGCATCCAAAGTCCACACTGAATCATCACGCCTCTACAGGAAAGGCACTGAATTTTAGTTTCAAAGGCAGCACAAATTACACAAAAAATGCTCAGAATTTTGTAAAACAAAAAAAGGTTTTGAGTAATACTCAGAAATTAAAAATGCCCGACTGCCAGAGTCCTAATATTCTGTGTATGACTGGCAGTCATGTTGTAGCTTTTGCCTTGAAGTCCATATCAAAGCAGAATTTGTTGGATAATTCCTTTGTGTTCAGACTGCAAACGCTATCGACTGGCATTTCGGAGTCATTTAATGAGTCTGATGTCGGTGCTTGGACGGTTATCACCTGCTTGTCGTTGACACCTGTGTAGTTGGAATCCAAGTCCATATCTATCTATCAATTGTGGGACACAGTAGCCAATTGGTTAGAGTGCTCGCCTTGTACTGCAGAAAGTACAGGTTTGAGCCTCCTCTAAGATCATGGGCGTCCGCAGGAATTTTTTAGGGGGGGCGCAAACATTTTTTAAGAGGGGCAAACAGATTTGGGGGGGGGCAAAATGACGTTTTTGCACAGAAAAAATTTGCATAGAAATATTTCTAAAAAATGATGATCAAGGACTTTACCAAAATAATTAAGCGTTTCTTTGCATTGAAAATCGTGTTGGGATTGTTGTAATAATCACAATAATCAAAAGATTTTATTTTTATAAAATATTTGCAAAATCCAGGGGGCACAAATGTGCCCCTTTGTGCACCCCTCCAGACGCCCATGTCTGAGATGGTTACTGTGTTGAGTCTTATCAGATAGTAGCACTTAAATGCATATAATAAAATATACTCCAGAGATGACAGGTTCTAGAGGGATAGGTGTGGCTCACCTTTGTGACCTATCTATGCTAAGGAGAAGCTAAAGAATAGTATTGACAGTCCTCCAGAGTGGGGTTCTATCATCATCACTCACATGGCTGTCTATCATAGATAAATCTAGTAATCTGATAATGAGTAATTGATGGACATTGCATCTTCAACCACCTAAGAGGAACTGGTTTGGACGGTGGTGACATTGTGTGCTGCTGCCTGTCATCGATCTACATCTTCAATTCTGCTCAGTCCGGGAACTCAACATGTGTGTACGAGGCTGCTACTGGTGACATTTTTAGCTATCTCAAAATTGCTCGATAAATGGCAGAATTTTTTTTCTTAATAACATTTAACACCATTTCAGTCAGCATAGGCAACACTTTTGTGAGGTACTTGAAAGGCACTATGTTAAGTATCTAGATACATACATACATCCATACATATATACAGTGAAAGATACATACATCCATGCATACACACAGTTAGAGGCAGTACAAAGGACAGCTCATGACATTTCAAGCATTCAAATGTAAAATAAAAATTGATATAATGTAGGGCTGCATTTCGATAAATTTTTTAAATCACGATTAATTGCACAATTAAAAAAATTAATCACGATAAAATAATCACACATTTCATGAGATTTTTTAAAGTTAATTTTTAAGGGTCCAGAATTCAAATAATTCAATCAAATTTCTAAATGAAGGATCTCAATTTTTAATGATTTTTAAACCAACACACAAGTTAGTCAACATTTTCAGTTGACAAGGCTGCTCTCTTTTTGTTCAAAATGTTCCCAGAGAGAGAGAACAATCGTTTTCAAGGAACCGTTGTGGCTGGAGAAGCAAGGTATTTCCTCACTACACGAGCTAGGACTTTGTGGGCTCCAGCACGGTCTTTCCACCACTGCAGTGGACAAAAATCCATGTCAATCTCCGGTGCATCTTTGTAGCGAAGAAGTGCATCTGAGTTTGATTTAGCCCGTAGAATCAAAAATTTTCGGTTGCAATAGCGACAAACAACTACATTATCAGTTTAAAACATAAATTGTCCATCCATAACTGTTTTGCATATTTTCTTCAACACCACTTTTCCACAGAAACCAACTTTGAACATTTTTCCTAAATAGAAACATTTGAATGCAAAAAATAATGAAAAGAACATGCGCCAGAGGACCGGATGTACACAGGCAGGAATCAGGATGTGTGCTGTTACACACAATAAGTGCTACGTGACTCAACAGAAGTGGGCGATAACCGATTACTTGAAAAGTATTGACTACACAACTGAATTCTTATTGTAGATAGATTTTTAATGCACCCTTTGCATTAATGCGTTAACAAAATTAATCGCAAAATTTTTTAACACGTTAATCGCAGGCGTTAACGGCGATTAATGTGCAACCCCAATATAATGTATATATTATAAACTTAATAATTTCACGTTACTGAAACTGTCTTACCAGTCTTGCTGAGAACATTGCTGGAATTGGTGACTCGTTAGATAAAGTGACGGTCTTCTCCACTTTGCATAAAACAGGGATCTTTGACCAATCAAGGCAGTTGGGTTTCACAAGAAGAACAGGACCTTCACCACGACATGTCACTTTAAACTGCCATATTGAAAACATAAAAAGGTAAACGAAACTAAATATACAATGCACTTAAGCATATATTTTCAAACTACCTTAACTCTTTGACCTGTTTAGATCAGTTAGATAGAAACACATTATTTTTAGGCAGAAACATAAGCATTCTCATCATCTGTGGCATAGCAACATGCTTGATGGTGGTAATAACCCACTGACAGTCTGACATGTAAACATTTGGCCAAATGAATGCTTCGATGTGATTTGGCTCCTGGTCTTTTCTCAATTGACTCCCTGTCCATAACCTCTAGTGACAGGAGTAAAAACCTCTGCCATTTTCACCAGGAGTGAAGCATCATCTGCATTATCCAGGTCTGTGAAGAACTGCTTCCTGATAATGGCGTCTACCACATCACAGTGGATTGACGGCTCCTTAATTTCGACCACTGGCACCGGTCCCTGCCACTGTCCAAAGAAGCAGACTGCGCTTCTTCTGACATGTTGCCCGCACTCCAGAAGACAAGGAACCCGCCGGAGACCCCTTGATCCCATGAATAAAAGAGACAGAGAAACACCTATGTCATATATTGTCAGTGTTCTCAGGTTGTCATTTAAATCTTTTCTTACTAAAAACTACAAGAGAAAAATATATAACATCAACTTCGTCACATTAGAAGCTACAAAAGCATGTCCTTGCATAAGTCCAAGTGGGGTAAACCCAATTAGTACCGCTTGGGCTTCTCAACAGCTGCTCTGGCGTCATCATCACAGATCAAACATTAAATAGAGCTACAACAAACTACAGTTCTTGACATACACTGTAACAAGCAGTTGAATTTTAAATCTGATGCATGAAAGGCAAAATGTGTGGATTTGATGAATACAACATAATCATAATGTAAACTTACCAACAATGGAATCGTCTGACCATCCAGAACTACAGGTATATTCACCTCACAGACACCAAGTCTCTGAGGATAAATTGTCAGTGGTATATCCTCAACACTTTCCCCAAGGACTATGCCCTATACACCACAGTAAACACAAGAACTATTGGTCACGGCAGATTGTATATGAAATGCATGTAAGACAAACAGGGCAGTACCTGGAAAATACTTCAGTCCAGAATGTGGGCTCTGTGGGGGTACCAATTTTCCAACCTTTTCCCCTTTTGCTACTGTCAAATAATTATAATGGTGCTGCTTATCATTAATAATAATAATAATAATAATAATAATAATAATAATAATAATAATAATAATAATAATAATAATAATAATAATAATAATAATAATAATAATAATCATAATAATAATAATAATAATAATCATAATAACACATATGCAGCGTCACATCTGGCTGCAACATCAACCGGAGCAGGTGAGGCCGCAAACCGGGCAGCCGCCGCCAAAAAATCCAAATACGACACAATCACCCGAACGCATGCTTTTGTAGCGGTTGCAGTGGAGACGAGTGGTGCATGGAGTTCCGAAGGATTGGATTTTGTGTTGGAACTAGGACATAGACTGACGGATTCAACTCAGGACACGCTTGAGACAAGCTACCTGTTTCAGAGACTGTCGATAGCTGTCCAACGCGGGAATGCCATCTGCTTCTCATCGACATTTTCACGATAAATTGTTCACTGAGTGACGCTGAGATGGCGCTTCAGATTATTTAATCATTATTGTTAAATAATAATAATAATAATAATAATAATCATAATAATAAAAATAATAATAATAACAAAAACAATAACAATAACAATAACAATAATAATAATAATAATAATAATAATAATAATAATAATAATAATAATAATAATAATGCTTATAATAATAATGATAATGATGATGATGGTGATGCTGATATTTGGCAACTGTTTTCAGTAGTAAGCGATCAAGTGTAGGCCTATCAATCTAGACAGTCACCAAAATGTGGCAGTTTCCAACAAAATGATATTAACCTGAGGAGTAAAAGGATTGCAGACTTTGGAATATATCCAGCTTAGTCTGTATCAACTTGTTTAAATGAAAACAAGACTGCTAGATTGCTGCGCCATTCAAAGAATCATGAGACCCAGGGTCAGATGGTTCCAAGGTCAGCAACCATCTGACCCTTTTGATTAGATGGTTGCTGATCTTTTGGCTTTTAAAACCAGATCAGACAAAACATAAATCATTGGGACTGTGTTAATAGAGACAAGCCATTTTGTAAATGTAATTTGGATGTCTGTTACTATAGGCCTAAGTCAAGCTCATACTAAACTCAGTGGGCACTGTTTAATTAGGGTATGAAAAAGTGGAGGTTATACTATCCCTGCCCAACAATTATGCCTGTTAGATACAGCAAGGTACACAAAGCAACATACAACAAGGTAAAGCAGCCACTCAACAACAGTATGGAGTCACAAGAAGCAAATAGCAGTCCAACACTGCATGAAATCCAAATGCAATCCAGAATTCGTATAAATAAGTTGACCATAAATACAATACCCTATCTATGCGTCCCTATCGTCGTGAACGGCATTTCATAAAAGTATGCAGCACCACGTTCTGAGACTGGACATCACTAAACATGTGTGCTGTGTATTGACTGCACTACAGTATAACACAAAGCATACCACTGGGTCAGTGGCTGAGTAATGAATTGACTCATCCTCTGAATTCTGTTGTGACAAAACGTTGTACTTGGCTGGAAGATGGGAGTCATTCTCCAGCTGGATTACTAGCTGGTATGGATAGCGCAAGAAACATCTTCCAAGATCTGCAGATAGAGCTAGTAGATTCACTGGTGGCACTATACACCTTAAAGGTTAGTGACAAAAATACAGAACAAGTGGAACATTAATTGCAAGTATAACTAAACTTACTCAAGATTAAATGCAGCTCAAATGTGCAGTACTGCTTGCCATGCAAATAAATAGCATAATTAATAATTGCAGCACATCAAACAGAGCAGACGACTTCTCAGTTCTCAGTTAAAATAACTTGTGAACCTTTCCAAGTGCAAAAAGTGCCAAATGTAACAAGAAAACAATAAAACAAGGGCTCACAAATCATTCTGTCAACTTTGAAAGTATAACCGCTATAAGCCCAACTCAAACTAGTAGCTTTCAAAGTATAGACCTGTGTATCAAAAACAAACTCTTAAAAGAAAAATTACCAGAATGTATACAGAGCAAAATTTGTCACAAAGATTTCATCTGCTAAAGTTGTAAAGCCGGCACATGCCTCTGTAATTTTGTAATTTGTAATCGAGAATTTATATAGCGCCACTCAGAATCAGAGGTGCTCCTGACCCAGGTCAGTGTCTTCATCGACAAAGAGATATGTTTTCAGGCCTTGTCAGCACCGCACCAGCACACGTTAGGACATGCAAGCACCGGGCTTCCACACTTCAAATCATCCGATGTTGGGTCTTCCTCTTGGAGCAGTTTTCTGTTGCATATTCATATTGTAGCATTCCAGTAAATGTCTGTGAGGTACTTAAAGGTGCTATATCAGGTGTCTTGATACCTATATACATAGTACATAGATTTTATTAATTATTGCCTCCATTATCACATAATTACTACATACACAAACATCAAGAATAACTTGTAGCACATACCTGGCTGAGAGAGGTATTGTAAGAACTGCCACTTCCAAACCAATCAAATCCACTGTCAACACATTCATGTACTTTGATACTGTGTTTGAACAAAGACCAACAGAAACTTCGACTTCAGTTTTTGGATGTAAAATGCCCTCAGCTGGCTCAACACTGAACTCTTGTGGCAGCCGAGCTGTTGTGCATTGAGTTTCTTCTGTACTCTTTTCATTTACCTCGGAATCCGCCATCGGAATTACGTCAACAGCAGATGTGTTCTCCATAAGAAGTTCAGTCCCTCCACACTTCATACAAGCATCTGCAATCTTAATTCCAGGCTCTCCACATCCGAGGCAACATCCCACGGGAGTCCGCTTTACCTCCTTAGGGCTGCAATCCACCTTATCTTCACAGTATTTACTGATAAACTGGCATGCTTTCTTTTCACAACTTCTATCTGTACAATCTGATAACTGGTTGCACGCTCCGTTCAACAGTGTGATGCCTGCTTTACAACAGGGATCAAGACAGCAGTATGGATCCTTTGCACCCAGTCCACTGCTCTGTTGCTGACATTTGCATTTCTTTTTTATCTCTCTGACATAAGCCTTGTCACATGGACTACAGTCAAACTTCTTGTCACATACAGAAGCTGATGCACTTCCGAGACAATTGCCTCCCTGCTGACAGTTTTCTTTTGCAACTGTTGGTTGCCCATTACCAGGTAAAGAACAGTTCCTGTTCCAATTAAGTTCCTTCTCAAAAGCAGTGCAGAAATCAGTTTTTTCTGGAAGATTGCTGTTGTTACAGCATGCATCAGCATTAACAGACTGTGTAACTGGGCCCTTACTGGTAGCTATCTCTTCACAGCTGCTGAAAAACGGCTTCATCATGAGAGACTTCTTAGCCAAAGAAGGATCTAGTTTATATCTGTACAAATCATCATTACAAGCTACAGGCTTATCTCCATCACCTGGAACATATATCTTGAAATGGACTGGAATAAGAGAAGTATTCAACAGACGACAAGTCTTTGTTGAAGTGAAGCCTAAAATACAAATCCATGCAAATCATCTGTCAGCAACCATCATCAAAGAACAAGTAAAAATTATTCTGCCGATATGCTTGGATATGAAGTATACGTGTTTCCTATTTCCAATTGGAAACTAAAACACAATGAACATCCTTACAAATCACCAAACATCCTTACAAATCACCAAACATCCTTACAAATCACCAAATAGAGCACCCTAAGAGCACATGATACTATAAACATAGCCACTATGAAAAAAATGCTGTTCAAGACACCAGGAAGAGTTTCTCAAAATTTGAAAAGGCCCAAACTACAATCTCATTGTTACAATCAGGCAACATCCCATGGGAGTCCGCTTTACCTCCTTACGGCTGCAATCCACCTTATCTTCACAGGATGTACTGAGTTTACAATTTTTTAACTAGCTCACCATATGCAACATTTTTGAATTTCAGCTTTGGAATATCAACGTGAAGAGTAGGTCTAATCACAGAACCACTACAGAAAAACACAAAAGTAACTACATATCAACACCAGAATAAAACTAGAAATAAATGTTTATAAACTATATAAAGACAGAAGGAAATGCTGCAATTACACGTCATCTTGCAACCAGCAAGTTAAGCATAGGTCAAGGACATCATATATAAGAACTGTCAACAGATAGGAGCTGATGCACCTTCTAAAACCTAATGGACATTTCGACTACAGGCAAGAGGGAGACAGCAATTGTAATTCTGAAGCAGTCATAATGTGTGAACTTTCATCTTTGTGTCAAAAAGTCGTACACATTGTGATTGCTTCAACACCACTTGACCAAGCTTATAACGAAAACACTCCAAACCAATATATCACTCTTCCACTGCATCATTACACCGTTTCCTATAGAACAGAGAATTAAGTTTAGTTTACAACTTGTCCCCAAGTCTATAAACTAATATACAATGGCCAGCCAGCTTATCTCTCATCGGTGCTCACCCCTCAGGCTCACCAGTGCTGCACTCATTCATTGGATATTCTGACTCTTATTGTGCCCTGAACCTGAACAGTACAGGGTCTCAGTCTTTCTACTTTGCCAGCTTTTGGCTCTGGAATTTGCTGCCAGTTTTTGTTAGGTCTTTGATGGCGTTTAGGTCAGGACTGAAATCCCAACTGTTTCAAATAGCTTACTCTGTAGCTCACCTTGGGACTCAGAGGCCTTATGGATCTTGACTGCATGGCTCTGTCCAATAGATTGTGATTTTGGAATGTGATTTTGCTCACGAGCAATCATTGATTGAAGACTTGTGTACAGTAATAACAGCGCTATAGAAATTTCTGGACTGAAGCATCGTGATCTACGAACTGATAGCCAGCCAGTCACTGCAGTACATAAATAATGAATAGCCACATTATAGCTCTATCCTGTGCTTCCAATCACGTTGCTCATGTCTGTTCAGAAACAGTTTTCACACAATAAACCATTCCTATAAGACTCGAGTAAACTGCACAGCAGACTGACAAACATCATCATAATGCAATCGATTTGTAAGCAGAGGACAAATCACTGTTTTCAGTTGACACATGCACCAAATTTCTATCTGTCCATTTTCAGTATGAGGAAGTATAAATTGATTACGTAGACTTCAGAAGCTGAAATCTGTAATATCTTACCGAATTTTGAGCCTCAACTTTTCTTCCAAACCAATAATTTCCACGTGAAACTGCTCCTCAAAGTTGCCAAGTGTTTCACACTGAATGTTTATTGAAACAGCCTGATACTGTTCTGCTGCAATGCTGCTATTTGCAGGAACAAACTGAACACAACGTCCAAACGTTGAAGTGGAAGGCAGAAAACGATATGATGCACTAATGAAGCCCTTGTTGGCAAGAACTACTTCATAAGAATGCTCTGATCCAACAAATATCTTTCCAATGTCCAGGTTATCATATGAAAGCTCAACTTTGGGGCCAATGCCTTTGCCATGAAGGCTCAGAGGAAGACGCGATTCTCTACCTGTTATGTCACAGAAGGCCACAGCCGTATAGGACTGGATAGTCACTGGTCGGAAAATAATCATGACATCACAAGAACAACCAGGCCAGATGTCACCCTCAGAAGGATCAACTGAAAATGCACCATCAACATAAGGCAGGTCCTCTGCGAGTCTCTACAAAATAAAACAACAGCTTATATCTAACAATTTCGAATAGTAAATCTTTTACATACGCATCTGAATGAACGTTTACACAGAGCGAATTAACAACCCCTCAAATGCACTCCAACAAGAACATTGATAGGTGATCATCTATCTATTACCCACCCAGCTACAGTCTTTAAAGATATAGATCTTCATAATTTGCATGGATCAATATTTTCACAAGATCTTAGGACTGAAAACCTGGCACTATAGCTCTAAGACTAACTTAGAAAACCAAATTATCACTGGCAGAAAAATCAAAGACAATCAAAGGAACATCCTTTTCTAATCAGCTTGATTCAGAACAACATGTGAAAGCACAGACACACATTTCAGACTCTGAGTTTTGTTTGTTAATATATGCATGCAACCTCATAAAAGTTTTTGCAGGAATGTGACAGCATTCATTATTCAATTGGAAAGCCACAAAACTTCTTAGAAATGTCTATAAAATTTGGGCATTTAGCCAGAAATCCTGTGAAATTTTGCACATTTCGCATAATTTAGGTCTGGCCTCAGGTATTAATCAAGCATGCATCACACTAAAATGATTTAAAATTATAGTGTAATGACCTTTCTGTGATCTTCTATGACTCGTTTTTTGAGAACTGGTTCCTTGATAACATGATATCGATCAACTTGAGAGGACTGGCCAACAATTTCTTTCCACAATTCATCATTGCTCTTGCTACAAAAGATTCTAAAGGCAACAAGGCAAATCAATCAAAGAAATCTGCTGTGAACTTTCTGGTAATGAAGAAAATGGAAATGTTGTTGTCCACTATAGAATGCCTTGTGAAGAAATACAGCGTACAGAGGTCATTCATAACAGATGCCTATAGACAGAGGTGAAAGAGGGTTGACCCAAATGCAGAGAAGTGGAAGGGATTTATACCCAATGGAGATGTCCACAATTATACCTGGTACAACCAGTTATTTTCATATAACCTGTGCCTTACACATCAAATTCAATGAGTCCCATTACTGGACATGAAATATCAAGGTACCCCACTCTGTAGCACAGTTAGCACTGCACAATCAACATACATACTATATTCATGTTTATTGACAAGCTCACTGACAAACTGCAGTAACATTGAAACATATGACAGTACAATTATCAAGAACACATGCTATGCACATGGTAGCTTAATCTTGGACTTAATACTCCATTGCAATGTGGTATGTGGACGTTTGCAAAGGGCAATGTGTTTGGGAAGGATAATGCCAAATGGAAACAAATGCAGCTAAGGGGCAGGAAGGATCCACAGTAGGGAATTTTTTTAGGGAATTTTTTTGGATATCCTTTATAGATGATCTCAAATTACAAGCCTCAATCAACAACTACAATTTCCTTGATAAAAGTCACAGTTTTTAAATGAACTTCTACAGATACATCTTACTGAAAGCAGCGACTTATGCATGTACTTTCTCCCACATATCTGTCCATATTTGTAGGAAAGGATGCTTACTTGTTGGACTACAGTTGTCACAAGAGCACTTTGGCCTAAATATTCTGTTCTTGTGTTGAGACAAGCAGTATCATGCCACAGGACTAGTGTTGAAAGAACAAATAAATATAATCTTGACAGTTATCTAACCTAAATTACCCAGTTTCAAAAAGGTTCTGTACAGGGTACATAAACTCAAATTTAACAATGAATAATTAAGATCCTACAAGACAAGAAAATCTAGTTTAACTGGCTAATTGAATAATCAAATTAGCCATTAAGCAGCACAAAGTTAGACAATTGAAATAATTACATAATCCGGTTTTGATCTTCCTCTTCCAAAGTGGCAAACCTGGACCAGCGAAAATGTGCAATGACTGGACCATGATTAACAATGTTTACTCTGTGCTGACTGGTCATCGTTATATAGGAATCATCCAAGTGGACTGAGATCCGGCTCAGTTTCACCAAAGCATCCTGAGCCACACCAGAGAGATCAATATAAATGTTCTCACCTATAAACAACAAGAAGAACATACAGGAATTGCACAGTTAAATAAGCCATATTAATGAATCCATATTGCTAATTTTTGGAATGTAGGCCTAAAAGCTCAATATGACCTGTGTCGGCTTTTCTTGGAAGTGCTGCACGGAAGACATGATCTTGATGTCTATTTAAAATATCCATTTAAATTCTGGTCATATGACCGTTTAGAAGATAGGAATCATGATCGTAATTGTAAAATTCAAATTTCTAAAGTGTTACCCTAAACTAAGCGCAGGGCACCAGCTTATTCATGAGCAATGCATCGTACCAGAGGGGTTTCCAGAGATCAGTGTCCAGTGGAGATTTGAGTTTGGTTGCCAGAGAGATGAGGCAGAAGGGCTGTTAAGGTGGGTTTCTTCGAGGATGAGAAGCTTAGAAGGTGGAGCATTGAACGGATTAGGGTTAGGAATTCTTGAAGAGATGAGACTTCAATTTGGAGTGAAAAGTCTGTGGAGTGATAAGCAAAGGAACCTGAGGCAGATGACAGTAGGCCAGTGGTTGTAAGAAAAAACTAGAACAGTGAAGAAAAGTTGAAATGTTGAATCCAAAGACTGAAAGCTTTTCATGCTTGGCAGAAGACCCTATATGGTGTAAACATACATGTCATTTCACATACAAGCACAAGCACATGCTCAGTGCACTTTCATGAAACAAATCACTTGACTTCACCAAATACCACTAACCAGAGTCTAAATGGAGAATCATTTGACTGCTGTGGTTACCACTTTTCATTGGTTGGAACACAACGTCTATCTGAGTGCATTCATTTACCTCCAAATAGCCAAACAGAGGCTCGACACTGAATGGCCTAAGAATGAAAGGCACATCAAACGAAGATGTTGAAATACATGTGAATACATGTTACATCTGGTCACAATACGAACGGCCTGCTTATGAATGATGTAATCTGGCTAAATATCCCATCTTTATTTAATTCAGAATAGACTATTATTGTGGCATATCTAAAACCTACATGAAATGTCATTAGGATAACTTACTGCAATTAGATAAACATTTTAGCTAAAACATAGTACCTTAACAATGATTTCTTCAATGGCTTATCTATCAAGTCATGGCCATCTTTACCAGAGACTACACTTTCTCTGATTTATCAAATTTCTACCACCTCCATACAGATTTGCATACTAAACTGTAACATAGTTGTTTAAATGTTTATTCCTAAACAGTGATAATGCGGCTTATTATGACAATTTTTATGCGTTTACTCTTACTAGTATAAATTGAAATAATAGTTGTCTGACTGAAGAACATTTAGTTACCAGTTATTCACACAGCATCCTACAAAAAATGTGCTTTTCAGCAAATTATTGCTGGTTGTTAACCCCATAGGGTATTTCCCAGTTAAGGGGTTAATGAATGACTCAAGCGCTGATAATCAAAGTTACTTCATTCCCAACAAATAAGTAGAATTCCTACTTTTCAGCAGACAAAGTAAACTGGGCAGCCTTGTTTCCAATGTTACGCACAAGGATTGTCTTAATGTTTCGATACTTCAAACAGCCATCTGGAAATGAGATTTGGTCTGGAAAATCAAGAACAGCCCTTGGACCAATGGCTTGAACTGGAATATGGACTTCTTTACCTGAAGCACCAACTGTCAAGATGGCTTGATAGTCCTGTAAGAAATTCAAGAATTCACCCAGTAAGTTAACTAGCACTTCGTGCCAAATTCAATGCTACATTTTAAATTTGCTGAGACATGAATTAGATGTTGACTACAAAATGAACATAATGCAGATTCATCTAATGTGAGCAAATGACATCTCTTAACATCTACCAAGCAATAATCCAGGCACAAAACTCTGATCAAAACTAACTGTGCGTGGTATAACATCCAAGTGTAACATCCAAGTTGCACATGGCCTTTGTGTTTGCATCTATCTTATCTAACCCCATGGTTTTATATAATACAGCAGTATTTTGATATTGACCTCCTTCCAAAGTTCAGAAGTGCACAAGACCACGAGACAGAGCATTGATGGTGCTCAGCAATTGTGCACGAAGGACTTGCTCAAGGTCCCTACACAGTAACTACCTCAGGCGAGGCTCAAATTCACACTCTCTGTGTCACAGGCCAAGCGCTCTAACCAATCGACCACCAAACAAAATGATATAGGACATGTCTAAATTTCCAAAGATTTTGCATTTTTATTTATATGAACTAATTATGATGAAATTTATCAAAAACAACGTAGCTGCAAAAGAATTAAAAAGAGGTTGGAATCAGGTTCAAAGCACACAATGATAATGAATTGAATTTCAGACAGAATTGCTTATTTGAAGAGGTTGAAGACAGATGTGTATTTGACAGTAACACTATTCAGTCTAATTCCTCCAATGTGAAATGATTGTGCCAGGTGCAGTGCGACGTGTCCTTGTTGGTGGCTTACGAAGACTGAAGTAACCAGATTCCTCCAATGTGAAAGACATGGTAAGGGGCGCCTGATGGAACAAACATTATCTATACTATGGCATCAAACTCAGTTCCAGCTAAATATAAAAAAGGTTAATTTACTGTAAGAGCAAACCATACATGCTAGTAGCATTCTATACAGTCTGTATTCAGTGCAAGAAGGCAACTTGATAATCAGTACAAGAAGGCAACTTGAAGAGTTTAGCATGAATACCATTTTTTGCCACATCTTATAAATGGTATAATATAAAATTAATTTTTTTACTAGCACAAAATTGAATTTTTCACGGGTAAGAATCATTTCACATCACTATATTGGATTATGGCATGCATTTCAACTCGGTGCATTTATTGCCCATTTTGCAATTTTCTGGGTAAATGAGACTAGAAAAGCTGTCCAATTTTGGAATCATGATGCATCACATAAACGCAGTCAAGCATTCCGAGCCTCTTGCATGGTATGGTTGTCAAAATGCCAGCTTGAATGCTTTTTGTTTAACATTTGGGCTCAGCCAAAAGTTCCTAAAAATCCCAAGAACCCGAACTATGTTACCTTACACAAAAGAGCAAATGAAGTAAAAAAAATTTTACTGCAGAAAATTAGTACTAATAGTACCTTATTTTCATGAGGACTGAACTCGACAGTAATTTGTATGATTGTGCCAGGTGCAGTGCGACGTGTCCTTGTTGGTGGTTTAAGAAGACTGAAGTAACCAGATTCCTCCAATGTGAAAGACATGGTAAGGGGCACCTGATGGAACAAACATTATCTATACTATGGCATCAAACTCAGTCCCAGCTGATAAAAAAGGTTAATTTACTGTAAGAGTAAACCATACATGTTAGCATTTTATACAGTTTCTAGCAATAATAATTAATTTATCCGACTTCAAATAACAAAACATTAGTTAGGAAACTAAAAGCACTTGGAAAGTTCTTGAGATTTTATCATCTGAATGCACAATTCTTAAAAGACGAGACCTAAAGCAGAAGCCATGAACAGAAGACACAACAAAGCGTAGCAACAATTCTGCTTCAATATCAATCCACAGAGAAAGACAGAAGCACCAAGCAGTGGTTCAGTCTTTTGGAAAAGGTAAGTTTGGAGGCCAAAAAAGATGGTAAGGGACAAGTCTCTTGGAAGTGACAACTCTACAGGCCTAACATATGGATATTATCATTCAAAGAGATTAGCCTAGAGACTAAATATATGAAGAATTAGCCTGTTGTACATTGTTAGTTTCAAGGCCAACCCTGTTGGTCTTTTAGAAGAGCCAAGAAGTAACTCTAGTTACCAATTCTGAATGAAATCAATGTGAACAGCAGAGACATGCGCTTAAAAAATTTGGTCCAGCCAACAACAAGACATTTCCCGTTTTAATACACATTCAGATACTGTATGTATGGAGAAAGTGAGATTTCAGAATGAAACGGAACATACCACATCTATATTCTGTACTGTCATAGTTCCTGTGTAATTCTTAAATGGCTTGAAATTTTTAAAAATAATCTTTGGCGAGCTAATGAAGAATGGAGTCCCAAGCCCACCAACCTGAAACAGCAAAATAACAAACTAGTCAACAAGCCAGTGCACCATAACATCTTATAGTGTACATTGCCACCTCAAAATTATTTATATCATAAGACCATACCAGGTACTAACTACTAAAACAAGAATAATGCCTAACGCTACAGAAAATCTTAATTTTTTGCTTGGAGAGAAAATAGTCATTTAGGTGGTCCATCTCACACCTCAGAGGGTGGATATTGAGAACTTCCAGTGCAAAAGATAATTCATCAATACAAGACTTTTAAAAATTGATCAGACCACTGTAACTGAAATAAGGATCAGTCTTGTTGTCAAGACCTTAAACCTCAAGACCAAGACCAAGACCAAGACCAAGACCAAGACCTTGAACCTCAAGACCAAGACCAAAACCAAGACCTTGAACCTCGAGACCAAGACCAAGACTTTGAACCTCGAGACCAAGACCAAGACCAAGACTTTGAACCTCAAGACCAAGACCAAGACCAAGACCCAAAAAATCGAAATCAGGTCAAGACTTCTAAAAATTGTCAAGTCAGAATATTCGCTATTTTAATGAAAACATGAGTCTTTTATTTTATTCAAGCAAATTAACTTTAAATGCAAACTGCAGAGAAATCCGAATTTGTATTCAAAAGTCCTTCATGCAAACTCCTATAACAAATGCCTTTTGTATTTTATAAAAACCAATTCGCTCAGAATTTTCTGACCAAGACGTGCCTAGTGGGCCTCATAAAAATTCCGCCATGTGAAAAAATACGTTCTACAAGTGCTGAAGTCGCTGACACACACAGAGTAGCTTTTCAAGCACTGGATGTAAATGTACAGATAGTGAGTCGTTTTGAAATCTTCCCATGGTTTATCATACCGTCTGATACAGAATAACTGATGCTGCTGCCAATGGGTTTTCCTGACCAACATGACTTGTATCCATCCATAGATATTGGTCGTACGATGCAAGCAGGCTTGATACAGAATTTTTGAGTTCTGTTAAATGACTGTTCATATTAACAGCCGGTCTTGGTCTTGGTCTTGCGAGACCAAGACCAAGACTTTGAACCTCAAGACCAAGACCAAGACCAAGACCAAGACCTTGAACCTCAAGACCAAGACCAAGACCTTGAACCTCAAGACCAAGACCAAGACTTTTAAAAACGAACTCGAGTGCACTCGAGACCAAGACCTTGGTCTCGAGGACAACAAGACTGATAAGGATGCTCCTTAACTGAAGATGTGTAAATGTACCTAACAGGACATCTTAGCTCTTCTATTACTCACTTTTCCAGCACAGGCTTTGTCAGTGATTTGGCGATTGTTCAGTTCATCATCTCTGGCCAACACTTCAGCCAAGAATTCAGATGGCTACAACAAGCAATCCGGTAGTAACAGTATATGGCAGTGATTACTATCCCATGGCCCATGGACTGCATGAAGCCCTCTAAAGAGTGTGTGTGGCAGCCTACAGTTCTAAGCTTTCCCTGAAATTACAATTTTAACTGCCTTAGGCAAGTCCACATATATTATTGATGCCCCATACGATTGCATTTCTGAGAACTGACAAATATGACTTAAGGTGCATTCAGGAATGATTGGGCTGACAAATAACCACACATTAGCAAATTTTATCATAAATTTAAAATTTTATCACTTAGAAAATTGATCATTGATGCTAATCTTTGGAGTGACATCAACCAGCAAGCAGAAAAAGGTTCGACCAATGTATGCACGTATGTATCTAGACACTTACTATAACACATTTTAGCATCCCACAAAAGCACTGCCTCCTTGGAGGGCTTCGTGCAGTCCTTGGGCCATGGGATGGTAACTACTGCAGTATATGATGTTAAATTTCATTAAGAACAGAAAAGTCATAAGCAAGCAATGCACAGAAAACTAGAACAGTCACCAACTGCACCCATACAGAGCCCAACCAATGGATTCCCATTCGTAGTTGACAGATAGGTTCATGTTCAGAGTCTCTGGACCAAGCTGCATCAATAGTGTGGAGCGAGGATGGATGGTAGCATATGCAGCACCTGTTACACCTCCATCCAGCAGTCCTTCATTGGTGGAAGATGACACACGTCCTGTTATCCTTCAAAACACTGCCCGCACATACAACAGGCATTTGTCGCATGCCGGTTGGTAGATCAAAGCGCCAAGAGTGACAAACGCTCAAGGTCACTCCAAAGACCCGCGCTGCTTTTCCTCCGCCAAGACAAAAGTTACCCAGCTGCAGACAGCGTACACCGTCTTCAGATCCATTCTTGACCATCCATCAGGAAGCCCATCCGTTCTAAATTCTCATAAGTTATGTAGGCTAAGAAAGACGACATGCGAAGAAAATACCGTCAAATGTACAAAATCCACAGCAGAAACAAAGAATAAGTCTGATATGCAAACTTAGCAACAGTAAACTCCAACTTGTTAGAAATCACTGAGCAAATTCTGCATTTAGACAAAATAATGCACCAAACTTTCACAGAAGTTGAACAATACTTGACGTGGTCAGTGACATACGCAGAACCCAATGCCTGCCATCTAAGAGGAACTGCTGGATAGTGAGATGAACACATCCTGAAGACTTGAACACTGTTTCTCATCATTCCTATCTTCAGTGCAACACAGTGCAGCAACACCAAACAGCATGTCAACTATTAACTCTGGATGAGAATACATAACTGATTAAGTTCTGTGTGTGGAAGCCTGCCAATAGTAACTGCTCTAGCTATTTGAACACTATTTGCTAACTGATTAACTATTTTGTTCTTAATAACCTAAACATCTAACACCCTTTCTGGAAGCATAGGCAGTGCTTCTGTAAGGTATATGTACTTAAAAAGTACTATATGTGAGGTGTGTACACGCCTACTTAATTGCTTAATTACCAATGCAAATCATTAATTACTGTTCATTCATTCACCCATTACGAGAATTTATATAACGCCCCTTCAATGTATCTACTCAGGAGCCACTCTTGACCCAGCCCTGACTGAAAAGGATAGTTTTAAGATTACAATAAAACCTATCAGAATAAACCCTAGGCAACAAGCACAAAGCCAGAGGCAGCCCCTTCAAGAACGAAGGGCCAACAACAGAAAAAGCATCATGCCACCTGATAGAGGTTTCTGCATTGGGTACTAGAAGCTCACCCTTTGCAGAGGAATGGGGAAAGCGGGGGCCCTGCATATCCATGGTGGAGTAATGAAGCTCCCTCAGATATATGCAAAGGCCAAACCTAAGAGGCAGTGCAACAAGACAGCAAGTGATTCACTGCGGAAGATGGAGCCAGTGTCCAACACTGCGCGTGTAACCAGAAACATTATCAAGCCAAACTGTTACAACAATGCCAGCCATAGTATTTTGCCATGCTTGATAATTATCAGCCTTGAGTCATCTGCACCTACCTTGAATGATCGATTCTTTAGATAACTTGTACACTTATTCTCGCAATCATCCACTTGGGTGACCCCCTCATGATCATCTTTCTCAGCAAGACTGTCCACGGAAATAGAATCTAACAATTTACTCCCACTGCATTTGACTTTAGAAACATCCATGATAATTAGCACACTGCTTGCTGCAATAAAGAAAATAGTACACAGAATCACTTGCCACATAGTTTACAAACTATAACCAGAAGTCTTGTGTCCTGATATTTACATGTCAGTGTGAGGGCTACCTTTTTAATTAAATCAACATCACCTCACTCTGTCATACTTACCTGGTATTATAATGTGAAAATATAACAATTTAAAAAAATCTAATTTTATAATTTCCATTTTTCCCTTGTCCCTGGAATAGTCGGGGCGGGGAGATGGTTGAATGGTAACACGCTGGCAGGAAGATCAGAATGATGCGGGTTCGATAACCGCTAGCCCCACAAGGTTAACTCAGCCTTCATTCCCTAGGTGGAGATTGGAAAATAAGCAGTAGTACAGATGCATGCCTTGCATACCTGCTGTACAGTTAAATTTGACTCCTGTTAAACTTGTTATCGTCTGTTACTACTATATGATGTAATCTTACTGCGTACTTGTCAGTTTGAATTAATAAATGAAGATTATTAGTCAGACTCAGATAGTCATAAAAAACTAGAATAGCCAAAATGGAATAATCAATAGTTATTGTGCTTACTGAATAACAGGTTCGAGCCAAGCACAATGCTCAAATTGTGGGCTGAACAGCTGCATTGCATTACAGAAATTTCCTAAGTGGACAGAATTCTCAGAAGTAACTTTGCTTAGTTGCTGTAGAGTTCCAAACACGAGAAAGTCAGTCTTGGATGAGTTTAACTAGGGCATAGCCGGGTACTGACCCGGATAACCGGAAATTCCGGGTATTGAACACCCGAAAGACACCCGGACCCAGAGCTGAAAGGTCATCCGCGTCCGGGTGGGTAATTGTCAACTAACAGTAACATAATGTAATGACATCAGGAACAGTAAGTTGCCTTGGCGACGGCCTTTGGCTGTCCATGATCTGCCAGCGTTTTCTTTTGATTTTAGAGAGCTCCAGCAAGCCCCTCTCCCCTCCTCATTTCGCCTATGCCCCGACGATTTCCTTTGATGTTGAGAACTCCATCAAGTCCCTCTCCCCTCCTACTTTCGCGTAGACACCACAATTTCCTTTGATGTTGAGAACTCCATAAAGTCCCTCTCCCCTCCTCCTGTCGCCTACGCCCCAACAATTTCCTTTGATGTTGAGAGTTCCAGCAAGTTCCTCTCCCCTCCTCCTTTCACCTATATGTGGACAATTCTCTTTGATTATTGAGAACGCCATCTAGTCCCTCTCTCCCACCCTTTTCAATCATTGCAGTTGTTTTCCTTGTTTATTAAAATGTTCTGAAGTTGATTCGTAGAGGGTAGAGTGGAGTTATTTTTTCGCCACATTGTGTTCGGATTAGAGATTTGAGAGTACTTTTAGTTTTAATACCCGGTACCCGGACCCGGTAGGTTTTTATTCAAACTACCCGGACCCGGTACCCGGTTGAAAAACGGCACCCGGCTATGCCTTAAGTTTAACCCCTTAACTGCCAAGTATTCATGACTCAAACAATCCCCATGTACTGATAGCTAACATGCAGATGTAACTTTGTTATTGTTGCAATTGTATTTTCTGTGTTATAGATTCACTGTTGCAATGACCTTAATTCGTAACAATATGAATAAAAATATCATGGTTACGTTAACATTGTTGTTGTTGCTCATTTATTGTCAATAGATATCATTTCATGCCGCAGAGTTCACCCACATAAAGGTGAGAGATCGATTTGCATTATATGGAATAGAATTTTTTTAAATGTGTATTAAATCATAGGATCTATTCCGAAAGACTGGAATTCACTACATTTAGACGTAGGTATCTACAGGTAAAATAAATACCAATCAGCTCAAAGAGGGCAGGCCATTTTAGTTTGGGCCTCAAATTCTCTAACTGTAACCCTGGAGTGTGGGGTGTTTGGTAGTGTAGTGGTTAGCATGCTGGACTGTCAATCGAGAAGTCGAGAGGTCCGGGGTGCATATCACCGCCAGGGCAGAAATTTGGTTCAAGATTTCTGTTCCACTTGCACCCCTAGCCAACTCAGCTATGATGAGCACGCTGAGCATACACTGTCCGTGGAAAGATGAGATGGTGAGGGAGAGGACTGGCCACCCACCCTCATATGCCAAGGCTTAGAAAATGAAGTCGCTAACCCTTCAATAGGATGGGTGCCTCAGAGCTAAAGCTTAAGGGACTGCTAAAAAACCTGAAGTGTGGAGGAAGGCTCACTGCGAGCCTCTCTGCAGCAGTGTAAACAGTCAACATCAATATTATGGACAATTAGTAAAAACAACAAATCTCTGCATAAATTCCAGAAAATGCAAGTACTCTTCTGGTTGGTTGCTTCAGTGGTAAATCAGTGGACTACTGATGCTGAGATTTTTACTATAGCAGACGTTACAAAGACATAACAGCACCAGCATGGTTTTGACGATATGGTTTCAAGTAGGGCATAGCCGGGCAAGGCCGTAGCTAGGGGGTGTTTTTGGTGTTTAAACACCCCCCGAAATGAAATAATGTAGAAATGAAATAATGCATTAACTAACTACAAACCCCTTGATCAGATAATTCGGTTGCTTGTCGGCTTGCTTAAGGACTAGAAAACACCCCCCGAAACAGAAAACACCCCCCGAAACAAAATCCTGGCTACGGCACTGTAGCCGGGTGCCATTTTTCAACCGGGTACCGGGTCCGGGTAGTTTGAATAAAAATCTGCCGGGTCCGGGTATTAAAACTAAAAGTAATCTCAAATCTTTAATCCGAACACAATGTCACGAAAAAATAATTCCACTCTACCCTCTATGAATCAACTTCAGAGCATTTTAATAAACAAGGAAAACAACTGCAATGATCGAAAAGGGTGGAAGAGAGGGCGTTCTAGATGGCGTTCTCAATAATCAAAGAGAATTGTCGAAAGGAGGAGGGGAGAGGAACTTGCTGGAGCTGTCTATAATCAAAGGAAATTGTCGGTGCATAGGCGAAAGAGGAGGGGAGAGGGACTTTATGGAGTTCTTAACAATCAAAGGAAATTGTCATAGGCGAGAAAGGAGGAGGGGAGAGGGACTGCATGGAGTTATCAACATCAAAGGGAATTGTGGTGTCTAGGCGAAAGTAGGAGGGGAGAGGGACTTGGTGGAGTTCTCAACATCAAAGGAAATCGTCGGGGCATAGGCGAAATGAGGAGGGGAGAGGGGCTTGCTGGTGCTCTCAATAATCAAAAGAAAACGCTGGCAGATCATGGATAGCCAAAGGCCGTCGCCAAGGCAACTTACTGTTCCTGATGTCATTACATTATGTTACTGTTAGTTGAAATTTACCCACCCGGACCCGGATGACCTTTCAGCTCCGGGTCCGGATGTCTTCCGGGTGTTCAATACCCGGAATTTCCGGGTATCCGGGTCAGTACCCGGCTATGCCCTAGTTTCAAGGTGCCCACTAGCATGCCCTCAGAATCTGAAGTAAAGACCCATACTTACCATGGCTGAACAGTTCAATATATGACCTTTTAATAGATACCTTTTTCATTTTTAATCATCATCTGTGGCTTTGGCTACCAGTTTCTGGCACAGTTATTTACGGCCTTCCTTACATGGGCAGCGATCCCAGGGAGTCAAGGGGGACAAGCAGGGGCGTAACTTTAGTCTAAAAAGTGGGGGGTACCAATACTTTGGTCTAAAAAGTGGGGGGTACCAATTTCTTCTCCACTTTAGCTTTTCGCATGGCGCCCATTTTGAACATATTCCCTGCCAGTATTCTCATTAATTTTGGCTCTCGGTTTACCTGTGTATCTAGGTATTTTCGTACTTTTGGCGGTGACTGCGTTCTCTGAGAAGGCACAATAATAAAATATTGTTTGGCATTGTTTAAAAAAAATAAAAAAGTGGGGGGTACAGTACCCCCCAGTCCAAAAAGTGGGGGGTACGGGTACCCCTCGTACCCCCCACAAAATACGCCTATGGGGACAAGACCCCTTTAAGAGTGGAGGGACACACGATACATCGGACCCCCACATTTTGAAGAAACAAAAAAAGTCAACAGTTTTTTCTCGTGCATTATTTTTTTACCTCTTTTTTGACCAGATAAGTTCAAAACGCTTTTTTGACAAGATCAGTTCTAAAGTGTCCCCCCAAACTGTCAAACAAGATCGCCACCAGTGCTTCCTTACCTATTCAATGAAAAGTCGAAAAGTAGCCTAATCATAAACTCCAAAATTATAAAGCTTTATTCTAAACCTAAGCACAGGGCATCAGCTCAATCATGATCACTGTGTCTTATCAGACGGGTTGTCCAAAGATCAACATCCAGTGGAGGTCCAAGTCAGTTGCCAGCAGAAGCGGCGCTACACCAGGGCGCGCCAGGGCAATTGCCCTGGTAAAAAAGCCTTTGCCCTGGTCGATGACATGCCAGAATTTTTGCTCTGTCCAGAATTTGTTCAGGCATATTTGTTATATCCTGAGATATAAATTCACTTAATTCACTGATATGTTAAAGTTGCTTTACAAATGTCTAAAAGCGTTCAGCCTCCAGGGGCTTCGCTCATCTGATCTCCTCATTATAGACAAATATAATAGTGCTGGGGCGATTTATGGCAAGCACGGTAGCGCGATCCTATATGATCACCATTTAAGCTCACGCTACCATGCTCTCCAAAATTGCCCTTTGCACTGGTTACTTGTATGACTGCCCTGGCTATGCCCTGGTTACAAAAAAGGTCTGGCACTGCCACTGGTTGCCAGAGAGAGAAGGAATAGCAGCTTCTATTAAAGGCCGGTTTAATTGAGGACAAGAAGGCTTGGAAGGCAGAGTATAGGAAGGCTTAGAGTAGGAATTCTTGAAGAGGTGAGACTTCAATTTGTAGTGAAAAGCCTACGGTATGATAAGTAGAGGAGCCCGAGGCAGATGATGGTGGGTGCATGGCAGTACTGGTGGACTGTGGAGGAACTGAGAATATGCAGAATTATACCTTTCCCAGTTAAACCATAGTTTACATTGCTAAATTAATACTGCATGCACATCCGTAGTTTACCGTTTACGATGCTAAATTATTTCTGAATGGACATTAAATGTAAGCCCATAGGAGTAATTTGTGGGGGGTACGAGGGGTACCCGTACCCCCACTTTTTGGACTGGGAGTACCGTACCCCCCACTTTTTGAACATTGCCAATCAATATTTTATTAATGTGCATTCCCCGAGATCGCAATCTCCGTCTTGCTTCGTATATGTAAGAAATTGGTACCCCCCACTTTTTAGACCAAAGTTACGCCCCAGTGTAAGCCCTATTTTAAGTTCTAGCCCACTGCAATGCTTATAAAAGACCAATGGTAATGTGATAAAACATGTTTCTGTAATTAACTGTTATATCAGAAAAGTTTCCACAGATCTGGTTGCTTTAAAGTGGATAACTGTCTATGATAACTGTCAGGAAATGTGAAAACACGTTTCCACCTACAACCATTTGACGCTACTCGAATTCCTTCAGATAGGATGGAAATAGCTGCCTGTTAGCTTACTTCCGAATTGTCGACGCAATTTACGCTTCGCACCCATCCAGAGATTTTCTATGTTCTGCGTATTTTGCTACGTAAACTACGGTATTGAAAACATTTTATTAATTTAGCAACATAAACTACGGTTTAACCCCTTCCCCAAAGTTCGGAACGCATCGACGCCACCGACGCCCTGAAACATGCGACCGCTATTCGAAACGCAAAGGTGCAAGCCAAATGCGTTTTTCAACTAGGCCTAACCAACCTAACTGGCTATCAACTTTCTATAAGCCGAAATGTAAATTAAATTCACAATAAAAACACAAATAATTACCTAAAGTGGCACATCACAACCCTTTAACTTCAACGCATCAAGCGTCTTTTACGTTACCACAGATCACACTTTCGCATATATAGAGCGACGTTACTTTGCATATAGCGCCAGATCAAGTGATAATAAACCCCTTGCGACAAAGTTGGTAATTTACGATTATAACCCATGTTTGTGTTTTCGGTAAGGGAGTAATACAGTCTATTAACTTCACTACCCAAATTCGCACAGTTAAATTCGACTCTTGCTATCATCTATTACTCTATATCATGTAATCTTACTGCATACTTGTCCACTCAGCCTATTTTCATTCGCGAGATGGCGCATTGTTAAAAATTAGATGTAGGACGTGATGGGCGCCTTGTATGGCTGCCGTATACAGTTAAAATTCGACTCCTGTAATAACTTGTGATCATCCGTTCATACTGATTTGTAATCATACTGCGTAATTGTCAGTTTGAATTTTTGAAAATATTAAACGAAAAAATATTATATTAATATATTAAATATTCTTATGATGCAGCATCATTAAACAGTAACTAACTAAACCAATGTTAAGTGCTTCACTTAACCTCTTTATATGGAAAATGACAGAACATCTCATAGATTCATGTGCTATTTTTTATTATCCGTTATTACTTTATATTACTGTTGTTTTAATTTTATAATAGTTGTTATAGGCCCTACATATTTGGTTTTCGCTCTATTCATATATTAACGGAATGCTAGTAACCTGTAGAACTAGTGATTTCCCAGTCTAGAGTTACTGTTGCAATTGTATTTTCCATTGTTGAATGTATCGAAGCAACATACCTGTGTTACACAGGTGAAATTTAATAGTAAAGCACAACTTACTTTTTAACTCTGTATTATTAACTATTATTACAATTTTCATGCATGCATTCACACAGAATTATGAACCTCATGTGTGGTTATAGTCAATCGTCAGGCGAACAATGAGACCTCCAGATGTTCAAAAGCCAGTGAGTATAGCGAGCTTTGAGGCATTTAATTCATTAATTCAGAAGATTTATATACTGTTTCTTCACGATATCTGCTCATCCATTGCTGAGTTCACCAAACGCTGCTAATGGTCAAGTAATGGAGCAGCAATTATGAGATTTCTTCTCCACAGTTCCAGAATTTACCCATAACCTCTGGTTCTGATTCTGTACAATGGATTCTGTTTCTGGACTACAGCTTTTACTTAGAAGTGACAGACGACTGATGCCTTGTGTATTATAAATAATGACGCTATAGAAGTTCCAGATTAGATTAGAATAGACTGAAAGTAGAGTATACTAAGCATCACTAGAAACATAATGGTAATTCTTCATGCATGTTCAAATTAAACTTAAAAGTACGAGGGCACGATGTTGAAATAAGACTAACTCAAGTGTGTCTTCCTGGCAAACTTTGTGTATGTCTGTAACTGCTATAACATCAGATTTGTTAGTGAAAGTGAAAGTATGGTATGGTATTCTGAATATTTATAAAGCGCCTCTCACAGTGCGAACTATTCAGTGGCGCTCTCAGATTGAAAAGACTGCACTATGAACAACAGGGAGAGAGAACCCAGCAAGTAGGGTCCCACGCAGTATCATAGGCAGGAAGTTCCATAGGGATGGAGCCCCGACAGCGAAAGAGCGTGACTGAGCCATGGCAGACCTCACCCAGGGAACGAACAGATCAAGCCGGTTCAGAGAACGTAGGGTTTGATGAGAAGCAGAGAGAGGCTTGCGCATCAGCAGGTCACAAAGGTAGGCTGCATGGAGCTAAGCCTAGTTGCGCTTTAGAGACTAGTGTTATGATCTTGAAGTGGTTACGAGCGGAGACAGGAAGCCAATTGTACGCTGTTTAAGTACATGTAAGTAGAGATGGAGGAGAACCGAGAACGATGAGCAACGAGGTGAGCAGCCGCATTTAAACCGACTGAAGGGCAGAAAGAGACTTTTGGAACGCCTATACCAGTAAAGAATTGCAATAGTCAATGTGGCAACAGATAAATGCATGGACAATGGTAGTGAAAACTGCAGGAGAGACGGATCAACGGATAGCTGGCAGAAAGTAGTTAGTTAGTACTAGTTAGTAGTTACCGAAAACTGAATTTTTTAAGTATGTAATACTCGTGGTTGTTGTGTGCTTGTCTTCTTGATTGAGCAAAGAGGAAGCACTGTTGCATAGCATTACAGTTAGTCTCTTCCGAGTTGAAAGGCTTGAGGAAAGGGGGGAACTCGGGGAGAGGGATGACAGGACAGGATAGGCGATGGGATCATCCGATCACGGGATCATGGGAATGAAATTCTTGCCCCAGTACTTTTTACTAAAAGTCGGCGCCTATGGAAACAAGGTGTTTAAAAACTATCAAATTTAGCAATTTAGATGCGGACGTCTGAACTGGTCATAACTCCCTCCCCACTGTCCGCATTTGAATGATCCCTCCCTCCCCCTTGCGGACGTCCTCTATGAATGACCCCTTATTGTGCTGGACTGGCAACTGATAAGTTGGGGGTTCAAAACCCCGCTAAGGCAGAATATGTTTCAAGATTTCGGTTCCACCTGCACCCCTTAGCCGACTCAGCTGTATTGGGTACTATATACACTGTGTTCCGATGAAAAGTGGACCCCAAGAAAGTTTCATAACTCGGTCAAAACGTTTAGCATTTCCCTGGAATTTTAAAAACAATAACAATAGCCATATTACCACCAAATCGTAATGCCGTTTGGAAATGTTGGTGAGATTGTCAAGTTTATCAACGTTTGAGATGCAGTACTGAAAAGGGGAAATTTCCAACATAAAAATTTTTGACAAACGTTTAGGGGTCTACTTTTCATCGGGCGGCTACTTCACATTCAACAAAACAGTGCCCCTGCGCACCGAGCACGTGAAACCATTGCTCTGCTGTCCCAGGAGACACCCGACTTCATATCCCCGCAGCTGTGGCCGCCCAACAATCCAGACCTCAATCCAGTTGACTATCAAATCTGGAGTGTACTGGAGGGGCCGTTTATCGTTCCCGCATTCGTGACATTGATCACCTGAGGCGCGTCTGATTGAGGAGTGGCAGCTGTTTGACCACGTGATCATCGACCGGGCCATCAAACAGTGGCGTCCACGTCTACGGTCGTGTGTCCGTGAACAAGGAGGACATTTTTAACACCAGCTGTAGCTGAACTTCACTTCCCTATGGCTCTTGTATGTTGGAAATTTCCCCGTTTCACTACTGCATCTCAAACGTTCATAAACTTGACAAACTCACTAACATTTCCAAACAGCGTTATGATTTGGTGGTAAGATGGCTACTGTTGTTGTTTTTAAAATTTCAAGCAAATGCTAAAAGTTTTGACCGAGTTATGACACGTTTTCTTGGGGTCTACTTTTCATCGGGACACAGTGTATGTATATATATATATATATATGTATATAATGTATGTATATACATGCATGTATGTATATTACTTCAGTTGTACAATTATATGCCACTGAAGTAAAAAAAAACACTAATGTAACAAATCAGGCTATTACTAAACTCAGTTTTTAAATACCGTTCACTTTCTGTTCAAACTTTTTATAAATATAATACATTTTATATAATTAAATAGAATTTGCACAAAATTTAATGATCAAACCATCAAGATCAAACTGTCAGTATTACACATCATGAATGTTATAATCTCTGCAGTCAAAACGTAACCAATTATTTTCTTATGAAAAATGCAATGTATTGTTACTGAAACAAATCAACTCAATTACTTATTCCTGAGTGCGAATAGTTAATTGCCAGAGTTATTGAGGAAATACTAAATCAAAAGATATATAACTTTACAAACTAAAGTTTAAAACTTAATTTATAATTACATTTATTTGCATTTCTGAAGTATACACAACACGAATCAATAACATGAATAAATTTCTCAATACATTACAGTCCGGAGAGGCCAGTAACATGGTTTAGCATTAAAATACCATATTTTAAGATAATCCCTCTCTCCTCTGCAGCATGCCAAGACACAAAACCATACGTCTGATCTACAATGGCTGAAGAGTGAAGTTGCAAGGTTCAAAATTGTAATATTTAGTTATATTCTCTGTACAGATTCATTCTAGTCAAGCCTGTATTAACCGGCAACACTTTGCAGAGTGACTTCTGTGCTCTTGAGTTCTGATCCATCATGGTTCAAGCTTACTGAGCTGATGCTGTTTAAAGAATGTGTGCAAGTTTGCTTGTGCATGACTGCCACTGTCATTATGCAGATTAGGTAGCATCAGATGACGTCTGCAATGTTTAAAGTGCCTTCCTTACATCCAACTATCGCATTTTGTTTTATGCTGAATCATAAAACATGACTACCCGGGTAGACTTAAAATATCTGCAGCACCAACCAACTACATTGTTAGTGTTTCGTTATTATCTATAGAGCATTTATTAAATAAATGCATCAAAATCTGCAAAAAGTACCAGGTTGCCAAGACGGATGGTCAAGGATTATATGCATTCACAAACCTCAATAGTTTCTCAAAATTTTCATGGTTAATATGTTTTCTATCATGTCTTTATATCTCAGTGAACTGGATATCTTAGATCGTTTAGTCAACAGGCTTCAATGCATCCAAAATGCTCTGGCTCGTGCAGTGCTGCACTCATCATCTCGTACAACTCCTTATAACTCTGCTCAGTCAGCTACAATGGCTTCCTGTAGAACATATATTATTATTAATATTAGGTTTCCAAACAAATCTGCTCATGCATTCCATATTAATGGCTCCAAGGAATGGAAACGATAACCAGTTTTTCCACCGTTTGAACTTCCTCTTCCTTTAAGAAACATCTCAAAACGTACTTTTTCTCATTGACTTTCAAACATCTGGATATCTAACTGACTTTGCCTGGCTAATGACTGACCGTGCCCCAGATTTGCATTTCTATGTCAGCCTGCACGTGTTACAATTGTTTAATAATAACACAATGCAGAATGATCCATTAACACAAAGTCTTGCAGGACAAGCCATTGTACATGGTATGTGCACTCTACCGCATGTAAAATGGACTAATGCAGAAATATTGTGTAACTAAATCCGTACGTCCGTCCAACCATCTGACTGGCCATCTATCTGACCGTTCGTTCGTCCATATGTCTGTCCATCCGACCGTCAACTGTCAGCCTGTCCATCCGACTGTCAATCTGTTCATCCAACCATCTATCCGACCGACAGTCCGTCCAAGCTGAACGTCAGTTCATTCATCCGACAGTCATTCCGACCATCTCTTTGGAGCATTAACCCATACGGCGTGTTAAGAGCTTTGGGGACATAACAAACTTCGCATTAAACAGAACAGAATGTATCTGGGAGTGCATTAACGAGTCTACACTGTAATAATAATAATATTGTGCTTTCCCAATAAATACAACCTCTAGACAACAAAACCTTTATCCAACACTTCAATGGCCCATTTTGATTATATATGAAATTTTTGAATGTAACAGCACCATACCTACTTTTAAGTAAACAGCTCACACAGTACACCATTTCCAAGCCAAATACCTACATTTGCATGCAAATCATGGAAAACATAATGTTAAGTTTAATCCGTTCCCTTCACAATAGATTCTAAAGACTACAAAATTCCAGTCAGCTGTTCTGCAATTATCTTATCTAGCATAAAATGTGTCAAAGCTGCTTGAATATCATTGGAAAAATTCAGTGATGAAGAAAGTAGATGGACATATTTCACTAGTCCAAAAACCTAGACTCGCCCAGGTTGATCGTGAAGAAATCATCATCAGTTTTTTCTTCATCATCGGTGTGATTCTGACATTGCAATTTGTGAATCTCTTCTCTAGGCTCTAAATATGGCTAAAAAGCAAACATTTATCAAAATATAGTATGTGAAACATTTATTTAAGGCATCATTTACTGTAACATTTATTTAGTTTTAGTCAGGCTTGAATAAGTGCCATGCCATAACTAAAATATGCTCACCAGTGCCAGGTATAGACTTAGTGAGGCCTTAAGCTATATGAAACTTGAAGATCCCTTGTTAAAAATTACACAAGGTCTCGAAAAACTTGAAAACATATATGCCTTTTAATTATTTAAAGGCATCTATTGAAATTAAGATCCATTGAAATTAATTTCAAATGAATGCATTTACTCATGCGAGATGGAATTTGCTACACAAGCCGTTTAAAAAGGTTCTACATACTATATTATATATATATATATATATATATATATATATATATTAGGGTGTGTCTTAAAATTAAAGTTTCAAAATTAATATCGGCCAGGTTGTTTTTGTGTTCCACCTTGAGAAGCATTAACATTTGCCAAATTATATGAAAATAAGAATAGATTTAGAACTTGCGCAAAGCCGCAGAAGAATTATCACATACAAAAATGTGATACATTGTAATTTTCAAAGATCCAAACAATTTCGACACTTAAGCATAAAAAAATAAGGCAAAAGCAAAAGAAGAACTCAGTTATTTGTCATTTATTTACTCCCTTTAAATAGTGCTTTTGGGAATTTGTTTCGATGATACTCGACAATTTGCAGATCAAATTGCTGCTCTTTATGATTTTGGACCAGGGTTTCATTGAAGGACTGCATAAGCCACTCCTGTCTCCGCCGCATCGTTCATCGCTCTTAGGACAGATACGATGTTTTTTTGCCTCACTGTATAGGATTGTTCTGACTCTCGTTGTTGCGGGTCTCAATCAAGAAAAGCATAATCCAATCCGAGGATCTGGAAAAGTTTGGTGGTAGAGGTAGTGAAGAAATCGGGTAGTACTTCTGTAGGTGGATCATGTCTGGGAGGAAGTCTCTTTGGGAGTTCGTCGGATCCTGTTTGTTGCGCATGCTGTAGAGTGTAGACCATGTGGTGCTTTTCGTCGACAGTGACTAAATCGTCAAAAAGGCTGAGGGCAACCAAAGTCTCATAAAAATACCAAATGTGTCGATAAAATGCTGATAGACCTGTGAGACTTCCTTATCTGGGTAAATATGGATTCCCTTCGTTCCTTTGGGCTTCATTGAGCGACGTGCAGGTGAACCAGTCACGTGGATCGAAAGATTCACGAATCTCTGCTACCACGGCTGCACGCATGGGCGTCCGGAGGGGGGCGCAAGGGGGCGCATCTGCGCCCCCTGGATTTTGCAAATATGTAATAAAAATAAAATCTTCTGATTATTATGATTAATACAACAGTCCCAACCCGATTTTCAATGAGAAGAAACAATTATTTAGGTAAAGTCCTTGATCATCATTTATTTTAAACTTTTTTCTATGTAAATTTTTTCTATGCAAAAGCGTCATTTTGGCCCCCAAAATTTGTTATCCCTCCTAAAAGATTTTTGCGCCCCCCTACAAAATTTTCTGCGGACGCCCATGGCTGCACGGTTATCTTTCCTTGCTCGATGGTTCTCAGAAGGACTTACGATCAGCCTACCAGCTGTGTTGCATATAGATTTATGCAGCGAGAGCAGAGAAAATGTCAGAGGCCCTAATTCTGCTGGTTTTGGTATGATCTAGAGCTGCTGCAACATCACATATAACTACAGAGATTGTTCCTCTGGCCAGCTTTGGTGGCCCAGCAGGCGTTGAAGGTTCTGGCTCTTTTTCTGAGTTATTTGATGACGCCTCTTCCTCAGATGACATTTCCAACAGAGAAACCCCCGTCGCTACAACGTTCCTCACACTCTGCAACTGATGCTGATCCTGTCAGCACTCTGTCTTATTGCTTCACACTGGTGACAATACATCAATGCCTGCCGTGGAACCATATCGTCCTGTCTCACGGTGTACTTTGAATACTGTCGATTCTCTTACTATGTTGCTTATGGTTATGGCATCTTGAATAGGCGCTCGTGAATAGGCTGGTGCCTTGTGCTTGGCATTCGAGTGGCGTTTTAGAAGTTTGGAGATTACGAATACGATGCGCAATATTAAAGAGATCCTGCAGGGAATCCTTAAAGCATCGCGCCTTTCCTCTTCGATTTCAGGCTTCCTCGAAATATATTTTTGGAGATTTTGCCATTCATTGTGAAGACTTTGTAGCTGATCCCAAACACGATACTTATCTCGTTGGAATCCGTGATCTTCCCAAATTAGAAGTGTCATATGACCGTTTCTTTAACACTGTCATCCAACTCTGATTCCTTTGTGTATGGAAATTGAAGAACACCCTGAAACCTCTCCTCGCATAGATAGCTTCGCATTAACTGAAGTAATCTTCAGTACTGCCAATCAATCAAATTTCAGGTTTTTCAGTCAATTTTGCCACCTCACATGCGAAATGACACAATAATCTAACATAATAATTAAATACTATAAGAACAAGAACGAAAACACGAAGAAAAGACATCGTGACATCAAAATTTTGGCCAAAACCAGGAAGATCACCAGGTTCTTAATTTCGGTCAACTTGTGCAAGTCCTAAATGCTGGGCTATCAATATATAATTTTGGATTAGAGTTTATAAGTGAATTGGCATGATAATTCGACCTGGCCATTAACAAATCTTTGAGTTGAAAATATCATGTGCACCATAAAACACCCTAATATCAATCAATCAATCAATCAATCAATCAATCAATCAATCAAATCACTTTATTGCTTCCACCAAAACAAAACAAAAACATGTTATATAACAAACTATAAGGAGTAATCGGATTAAAGTTCTGTCTCAGAGAGAGCAAAGGTGGCCCTGAAGGGAGGTTACTCCCGCTAGGCAGGGACACCTACTAGTGCTGTACGTAGTTTATGTGACTATCAAGTCATGGGAAGCCAGAAGGAGTGGATAGATGAGGCCGGTGCAGAGGTATGAGAGAAAGCAAAATAAATCTTAGTTAAACTTATCTAATCATTAATATATACTTAACTAAACGTCAACAAAAGAAACTGAAAACAGGACTACGCAAGACACTATGCTATCAGTCCTATAAAGAAAGTATGAGTAGGAGAAAAAGTAGGAGAAAAATGAATGGGGAGAAGAGCAGCCCGCGACCCGCCGTGGCGCACCCACCGAGCAGCATTGGCCAAACCCTGTGGTCGCTCCAAGGTCAGTTAACTACCATTCAAGATAAATGATTTTAATCGAGATTTAAATATGCTTATATTGGGGCATTCCACGTCAAATCAACACAGTCATCGTGCATCACCATCTCCGATTTGGTTAAAATTTGGTATGGTGATAAACCCACATGAAAAACTCTCAAAACCAAAATTTTGGATTTTTTGGTCAACCGATGTCCGAGATATGGGTCAATGAACATTGACCAAAACGGGCCAATTTTCACTGACCGCCGATGTTCAAACTGCTGTATCTCAGCTTCTATTGCACCTAGAGACACAATTAAAATACCAAATTGAAGGTATTAAATAGCTCTATCTGGGTAAAGCATTTAGAAACATGCATATTTAGTAAGAAAAATATTTTTTGCAACTGTAACCTAGTGACACTGACCTAGGTCAGTTTGTCACTTCAGAATTTTATCAAATTTTTACCATGTAAAGCTTTCATTGTTCTTAACATTTGGTTAAAATTTCAGAGTGGGCGCTCTTATAGTTTTTTTACAGTGATTTTTTAAAGGTACAGTCATGGTCACATTCGCGACCATCATTTCTCGCCCGATAGATCTGAACTGTTTTGAAGAGCCTGGTTTGCTGCAATAGTTTCCTCGGATGTCAGCAAATACATTCTTTCAGTGATGGTTGTTGGTTGAACAGTTGTTAATATGTCCTGGCATGACATTACTACATCTAAGATGTCTGTTGGAAGCGGATATCGATATAATCGAGCTGGTCCATGTGGGTGTAAAAATTGACTTCACCTCATTTGTGTCCAGAAATATTTGCAGAACACAGCCAAGCCACCAATACCCATCATACTTTGCAGTGATGTAACCTTTGATATCTGAGAGTTTAATCATGGTCTTGTTGTCGATCTCTACAGACTGCTAGGCACGTTCAATTCTACTATCCAGGCTGCTGGAGAAGTCTTTCACTTCAACTGACTCAGCTGATACTGGGCAGATGCAGTGAAGCTTTTGTGTGCCTGCCAGATATACTTGAAAATTGAAATATTTAAGGTTCAATCAGACGCGCCTCCGGTGATCGACGTCACGAATGGGGGAACGATAAACGCGCTCCTCCAGTACACTCGAGGTTTGGATTTCGCGTCTGATTGAAGAGTGGCAGCTGTTTGACCACGTGATCATCGATCGGGCCATCAAACAGTGGCGTCCACGTCTACGGTCGTGTGTCCGTGAACAAAAAGGGCATTTTGAACACCAGCTGTAGCTGAACTTCACTTCCTTATGGCTCTTGTATGTTGGAAACTTCCCATTTTCAGGGCTGCGTCTCAAACATTCACAAACTTGACAAACTCGGCAACATTTCCAAACGGCGTTAGGATTTTGTTGTAATATGGCTATTGTTGTTGCTTTTAAAATTTCAGGCAAATGCTAAAAGTTTTGACCGAGTTATGACACTCTTTCTTGGGGTCCACTTTTCATCGGGACACAGTGTATATACATGTATAGTACACAAAATTAAAAAAGGCCCCCAAAATTCTTAATTTTTTAGGTCCCTGCAGATTGTGAGGCCCTAAGCTGTAGCTTCTGTAGCTTATGCCTAAATCCAGCACTGATTCTCGCTCTAAGATTCAAGCTTCAAATCACTTCTTACTTGTATACTGAGAAATTCATGGGTTATGGGTAACTGTATTTGCATTTTCCCCTACATCCTAACCTTGCCACATTACACAAACATATAGACACATTATCATGACTCTTAACATCTAAACATATTACAATTTCAGATTAGTACCTCACTCGACAGATTAAATGTTGCCCAGTGAATTCCGATGGACTTCTTTGCTTGAACATCCTTGTGTATTTTCCATGCTTCTTCTGGCTCAATGTGCTGGCATTTCATAAACCATCTAAACACCAAACACACAGTTGTTAATTACACAGGATACTCTTTTTATAATGCTACGTTTTGGATCCATACATTAAGGATCGTCTAACCACATGGTTGCATATTAACGAGGTCATGATAAAGAGTTCAACAAAATTTGGCATCGATACCCCGACTATGTTATATATGAAATTTATGTTTTAACAAACCATGCCACAAGAAAAACAGCTACACAATGCCACTTGTGTCATGTTGTTCTCTACGAAGACTCCTCGTTTTCAAATTGCTTATCCACCGTAGGTATTCTTTATGTCTTAGCAGACTCAGCTTGATGTTGACTTGGTTGTGTCTTGGGTTTGGTGCGTCGCCAATTGATGCCTTGCACATAATTATTCATTGGTGCGAAAATATTCATTGACCTTCTTTTGGTGTTTCTTCAAAAATTGAGGGGGACAACTCTATAGTGTGTCCCCTCACTCTTAAAGGTGGGGGTCTTGTCCCCTTTGATCCCCAGGGATCGTCGCCCATGCATGTGGGTCGATCATATAATGGGTCGATCATATAACGGGTCGATCATAAGGTCATTAGGTGCAACGGATCGATCATATAACGGGTCGATCATAAGTAATGTAATGTAATAAAACATTCATACAGCGCTCCTTAAGAACCTCTCAGAGGCGCTAGACACGTGCCCTCAATCTGTGAACAAATGTGTTTTTAGCAACCGAGTAAATGTGAGGTCTTTAGTGAGAATAGTGTCGTGAAGTGGAAGTCTGTTCCACAGCAATGGTGCTGCCACAAACAAGCCCCATTGTGAGCACATAGCAGTATGAGACCGTGGAACCATCAGGTTCCCCTGGGCAGCCCATCGAAGCATCCGATGCTCCGGGTCGATCCTATCATGGGTTGATCATTAGGTCATTAGGTGCAATGGGTCGATCATATCACGGGTCGATTGCATTATGGGTTGATCCATTGATTGTTCATGCCAAGCGGGTCGACCAATCGACCTGTTCATTCGACCCGTTGATCATTCGCACCCCTTTAGTCAAGCAATAACGTGCTAGTGCACTATACAAGACAGTAAGTCAGTCAGAAGATAGAGTTTTAGTGAGAGTTTTAGAGAGGTCAGAAGTCTTAGAGAGGAGAGTTGAGGCAGACAGAGTTAAGCAGAGAAAGTGGATAGCCGGTCATATAGTCAGTCTGTAGAGTAATTGACAGTAGAGTCAGTAGAGTTCATAATCGTTTAGTGCTTAGGAAAGGACTTTTCTTTAACTAGTATTAGGGAGTAACGTTATCTGATGTGTAAATCGCGATACTTGTTGCGAACTCTTCTCAGCCGATGGAAGGCTTTTATTAGAATATAGCACAGTTATCACTTTTCGGTTGTATGACGAAGAATTCGTTCTTTCAGTTTTGTTAAATTAATAATAAAAGATGTTTGTTGAATACACGTCTTCTTCTTCACTAGACCAACTCTGCAAATTGACATAACTATAGTTCTCGGCTAGGCCATCCTGGTAAGCTGACTTAAGCCGCGATCGGTTACGAATTAGAGGGAGTGAGAGAAGAACCAACGGCCAACTGAACTACAATTGTGTAAGATGAGACCTCTTAACGGCCTATTCCACTACAATTGATACAAGACATACAAACGGTCCCCCTACGGCCAATTCCATCACAACTGGCAACAGAAGTCTCTTCCCTATGGCCAAATCCGTCACAGTATAACTACTTCAGTTGCTCAGTCATGGACATTCAGATTTGGGAAATTCCAAATTTAGTGGTTCCACAGGCAAAGCGAACAAGATCTATTCAGTTGCAAAGTCATGGACATACAAAGTGTGAAATTCCAAATAATGAGACCAGACACAGTAAATGAGCACTGGTCAAAGACCAGGTATTTATGTATAAAGTTTCTACAGCAAATGTAGAGACTCAGTGATTCAATAATGTAATATTCTTCACTGCAGCTACATATTTTAAGAAGTGCCATGCTCTTTCAGGCACTCATAAGTCTCATATACATATCATGCAAGCTGAAATTACAAATCCTATCAAATAAATGCACACTGCACAGTGCATTTTCTGAAGAAGCTCTCAAAGTCCGTGATACACAATATGTTCAAACTGAACAACACAGGAAAGTCAAATGCATAGTATTTTAAAGTCTCTGCATTTAAAATTACTATTGGAAAGTAATTAAAATGCACTCTGTTTCGAGCTTCAGTTAATTAGCTCTCTTCTCTGATTTTACTGATACTGTTGATCTCTTACAAGTAATTGCACCCAGCTCTTCCTCAACAGCAACGGCCACATTTATATGCTTACACAAGTGCATTAATCTTCCAGACTTAAATTCCTGTTATTTTATATAGACCAGAGTTTTTAAAACTGTGGTCCGCGGACCCCTGGGGGTCCGTGAAGGCTTTGTTGGGGGTCCGCGGGAACGTTCTGAAAATAATGTGATGCTTAACACTGTATGGTTTTATTATTAACAGCCTGTACTGTGTTTTCCAATTCATACGCTACTTATAGTGTGCCTGTAACTGTATGATCCACAAGGATCCAATTGGGTATTCGATCACACCAGTTTTGTGATGCTGCTGATAGTTATTCTTTGCGTACTAGGGCCTACAGTGACGTAAAAAAGATGTAAGCTTATGGTCACGTTACATTTCTAGCCTAATAACACGTGTGTTTTTATAAAATTTAATATAGGGCCTATAATTTCTGCTAATCGACTGCCAATCGTTTCTGCACCCAATGTAAGCGCGATGTAGTTGAAGCCTTCATCAGAAGTAGGCCTACAACTAGATTCCATTTTAAAAAGTTTAAGATATTCACAAAACAAACTTTGAAAGTCTACAAGTGTTTCATTTAGAAAATCAACACTGAATATGAGCCTGATTGTTTTTTCCATGGAAGAAACACCGAAGCTCTAGCTAGGACTCTAGGTTAGTTGTTTTTAGGCTACATAAACGTTATATTTTCTTCTAATTGTAACTCTGGACTGACTTAGGTTTTCTGAAAAAACACACTTGCTCTATAGTCTATAGCATTAAGTATTACAAGACATAGTTAGCTTTAAATAAATGTCAAAAATGGACTCTAGTGGTTCCTCCAGTGAAGGCTTCATTTGCAATATTCTGGTCTATTTCCGGATTGTGTACTCTGGACTTGTAGAATTAGAAATTTGTGGAATTCGCCTGGTTTTAGCCTTTAGATGAACGATAATACAGAGATTTGCAAAGCATATCCCTAGTTCGTTCATGTTCGCTGTTATATGCTAACTATATAATTTTGCTGTGCTTAGGCCTATCCAAACTAGCACCAATTACGGACAGTTTTTGCAAAGCAAAGCAAGCACATCCCTCTCGCTGACATTACTGGCTTTTGGCGAAACCGATGTTATTCATTTCTTTTAAAAATGACTGTGTTCCATAGTTATTGCAGGGAGTTAATAACAATTTAATTAGTGTTACTTTTTATATTATAATAGTCCTCAGCGTCATAAATAAGCAAGCGTGTAGGCCTAGTGTGGAAATAGTCTATCTGCCTGTTATTTTTAATTAAATTTTAAGAATAGGGGCCTAAATTTTGCTTTGTAAATACTGGGGGTCCGCGAGCTATGCCTAGAAAAAATAGGGGTCCCTGGTCCAAAAAGTTTGAAAACCTCTGATATAGACCACTGTATCCAGACTATATATGTAGACTTTATATTTCTAACTCATAATCTTGTTGCCACTTTGCTGTGATCTTAAACTCCTAGTGAGATGTTTTATGAGAAAACTCACCTTGGATTATAGGCTCCAATTGGAATTGCAGCAAGATCAAATGGACCAAGAAGCCTTCCAATCTCTGTGAATAGACCATCATCATAACCCGTATCACCGGCAAAATAGAATCTGCGAGACTTTCCCACCACGCACCAACCACCCCACAAAGTCTGCAGCAAATTCACAATAGTATGTGTTATTTCCACTCACTCAATTAAGATTCAATATATATATATATATATATATATATATATAAATATTAGGACTGCGGATTTTAATGATTAATTAATCAATTAATCGCTAAAAATTTTAAGCAATTAATTTCGGCTTCTCCAATAAATTTTCTTACTTATTTCAAGATGTTGAACTGCCCGTTTCAGGAGTAAACAATATGGCGAACAATGATAATGTGAAACGTTTGAGTGGAAAATTAAGCGATCATTTTGCATCTAAGGTAAATGCTGATCATGTAAAGTCAAAGATGGCAACAAAACTAACTGTCTTCATTGAAATGAACAGTTCGCTGACCGTTAAAGAAAGTAGTAACTGACTCAGTGACAACATTTTTAACATTGTTTCATGCTTTACATAGCAGATAACAATTTAATCAAATTTAATCAATTAATCGTTCGAAGTTAAATTTTGAGATAAGAACAGGACCAATGTCACAATAAGTGCACTTATCCACAGACCTGAGCTCTGCCTGGACAAAAGACTTATGGGAAAGTGATTGGGTTACATGCCATTACAGGTCACAATCCTTGTTCTTACAATGCAGATACAATGCTGACTGCAAGACATTTGCAGTCAGCAAATACCTGTATAGAACACTAGAAATAACTAGCTACGTACAGTGCCATATAAACTGATATAATTACAATGATGTGTGTTACAAAGACGTTTTTGTGTAATCCAGCATAAGATTATGGTATATACAAAGACCCGTATGGTGGCATAGTTTCTTACAGACCTTGTTATCATCAGATGCACCTCGTTTGCTCCAGTGTTGAGCAGGAACAAAATAAAATGACAGGTTGTCCTTCGTATGCTCATGCAACCGGTCATGCTTATGCCACCACTCGAGTTCCACAACCTTGCGACAACCAGTACTTCTCATCCACTCTGCAACACCCTGTGGTACCAACCAGGTCAGGCTAGACTGATGCTCATTCAAGTCACGAACGGTCTGGACGTCCAAGTGGTCATAATGATTGTGACTGATAACAACGACATCTATTCTTGGTAACTCTGTAACATCACATGGTGCATGTCGGTAGCGTGTTGGTCCCACCTGACACCCCATAGCAGCTGGTCCACATTTGTTGCTGAAGACTGGATCAGTAAGGATGCGTACACCCTCTATCTCAACCAGAACGCATGCATGTCCGAGCCACGCCACCCAGACTCCATTTTTAAATTTGTCTGAATTCAAGTCTGAGAAGTCAGGCCTTCTTACTGGCAACGTCTCATCAAGTACCTAAAATAGTCATACCTCATTCTGAAAGTGCATTTATTCCATACAAACTGTAATTAATATATAACGTAACCAAACGTTTATGGAGCACCTCTTTATAGCAAACCTATATCCCTCTGTATACAGGCTCGGCCTTACGGTGTGCGGGGCCCAAGGCAGCAAACGATGAGCGAGGCCCCAAGCAAAAACATGGCATTGCGGAGTTGATTTCCTGCAGGGCATATTTTAACTGTATAACTAGTGGGACAAATGTCCCAGTAGTCTCAGGATTTGTCCCAGTAGTCAGAGCGATTTGTCCCAGGCAATGTATGTATAAAGTACAACTAGTGGGACAAATGTTGCAAGAATTTAAAGATTTGTCCCAGTAGTATGATGAGAAAGGTATGACATTATTGTTGAATGACCCCTTGTTATTGGTTGGGAGACCCGAAAAAGTTATAAAAGAAGGTGATAACTAAATTAAAAAAAAAAAAAAAAAAAAAAAAAAAAGTCACCAACTTTTTTTCGGAGATGAATTTAGAATTTTTTTTTTTAAAAGTCTAAAAGTTTGTGACGATTACTTTAGATTTTGTCCCAGTAGTCAAAATTCCTTAAAATATGCACTGATTTCCTGTCAATGCAAAACACCACCCACCTTAGCCGTCTTACTGTCTTCCTGACTGACTCCTTTGGATCTTGACCTGGAACCGATTCGACCCCCCGCCTATCGATTTTGATTTGTCTAAGCGCCTGTGAATAAGCTGGTTCCCGCGACTTCGCTTTTTTGGGCGCTGTAGAAATCCGGAGATTACGATTATGCAAAATCGAAATTAAATGGGTTAATGAACACAAACTGCAAATCAGGATCTTAAAACTAGTATTTTACTATGAAAGCAATAATTATGTTTTATTTAATTATTTAAAAATCTGACAACTGAAAAAGAATGTTAATAATCAAAATATATTAGCATCCTTCTAATTGAATTTTTTTTAGTCACTATAGACAATAGCGTGGGTTCTATCTTCTAAAATGTTTTTATACACAACGAAATCTTGCGAGCTCCATTTCAGTCCAGATCGTTAGCAACAACATTCTCAATTGACAAAATAGCTAAGTTAGTGAGCCGTTCTTGAAGCATCGTAGATCGCATGTAGGTTTTGATAAGTTTTAACTTCGAAAAGCTTCTTTCTCCAGGAGTTACAGTGACAGAAACACAGAAGTAGGCCTATTCGAAGGCTCGCTTTCTTATATCACCCTATCACATTCATGCGGCAAATTTACTGCCAGTATTGTTGCTAAGCGACGTAAGCGTTGTCAGCGTTCAATCGTATCACAATAAACAAAATTATATCCAGCAGCGCGGGGCCCCTGAAAGCGCGGGGCCCAAGGCGGCTGTCTCGCTCGCCTTGCCCTAGGGCCGGGCCTGTCTGTATACATACTAAATAATGTAAGTGTCATGGTAAATGAAGAACGTCCAGTTCGGTTAAATGATGAAGTCAATGAAGTCAAATGATGCAGAACTGCAAGAGGCCAAGTTGATAGTGAACATTTGGCAGAATAATTATACAGTATCTTAATTACTTAAGAGCTATCCAGCTGACACTAGATCAAGCCCTAAGCCAGAAATACAGAGTTGCTCGTCCAAAAAACATTCGAAGTCGTGACCGCCCAAAGTCCTGCCATCGTAGGAGTCCGACTGCAGTCGCTGTCTGGTCGCCGATGTTACTGTCTTCCCACCTACCCTCTCTGACCATGGTCTTGTGGCTGCCACTATTCCTTTCATCTACGAGGCTCTTCTCGTCGCTGTCAGGCGGTTCCGACATTGGAAAAGTCTTGACCGCTCTGCCTTCCGTTCAGCGCTTCGAGCTCATCCTCTCTTCGCGGATGTCAAGGCAGCCTCTCTGCTGTCTACTTCGGAGCTGTTCAGCTCTTATGAGTCTGCGATGTCCGGACTCATCGATGCCTTCCTCCCAGTGCGTACTATTCGAACGCGACATTGTCCGCTGTCTCCATGGTTCAACGCGGAATGTCGCACGCTTCGACGTCAAGCGCGGCGCCTCGAGAGGATCTTCAGAAGAACGCGCCTGCCGGCTGACCAGGCTTCCTGGGTCCACTTTGTCCGGAGAATGCACACCACCTACCGGGACATTGAGCGGGAATACTGGGAGGCCATCATCACTCGCCAGTCGAAGGACCCGAAGAAGCTGTGGACCACCTTCAACGGCCTCCTTGGTCGCCAGAGGGGTGGTCGTCAGTCGCATTCTCCTCCGCCCTTCTCTGCGGATGCGTTCCTAGAACGATTCTCCGCCAAAATATCATCAATCCGCGACACTACCGCTGGTTCCTCTCTTCCCGTCTACTTCACTACGGAATGTCGGCTTCCTACTCTTAATGAGATCACGAGCATGGAGTTACGTGAACTCATTCTTGCCTGCGCGCCGAAGACGTGCGAATTGGACCCTGCGCCAACGTTTCTGGTTCAGGACTTTATCGACGACCTTCTTCCATTCTCACGGTGCTGTGCAACTGCTCGATCCGTGAGGCCTGCCTACCAGCCTCTCAGAAACAGTCCATCCTTCTACCTGCCTTGAAGCGAGATGGCTTGGACCCGAGTGATCCAACCAACTACCGGCCTATCGCTAATGTTACTTTTCTGTCTAAAATTCTAGAACGCATTGTAGCTAATCAGTTAATTGCATATCTAGACTTAAATGAATTGATTCCTGTTCAGCAGTCGGGCTTCCGTAGAAATCACTCTACGGAGACCCTTCTGCTTCGCCTTCTATCTGACTTCTATGGCGCCATGGATCGTTGTCAGATAACTCTCTTAGCCCTATTTGATGTGAGTTCTGCTTTTGACTCTGTGGACCATCCCATTCTTCTTCAGCGCCTCTCCACCTCCTTTGGGTTGGTCAGTCAGCCTCTGCAATGGCTCCGTTCCTTTTTATCTGAGCGCACTAATTGCGTCGTCCTTGGCTCCTCTAGGTCCCTTTGGGTACCTGCTCCATTTGGCGTGCCTCAAGGCTCTGTCCTAGGCCCCCTGCTATATCTTCTGTACACGGCTGACATCAGTTCTGTTTTGTCTTTTCAGGGGCTCCTACACCAACTCTATGCGGATGATGTGCAGGCCTACATCCATTCCCATGCCTCTGACGCGGTGGCCTCTGTTCGGCTGATGTGCCAAGCCATTGATGCCCTTTCCTTATGGATGGCCTCCAATCGGCTTCTCTTAAATCCTACGAAGACCCAATTTATATGGCTGGGCAGCCGTAGGCAGCTAGCGGGCGTTGATTTGCACCTGCTAACCCAGATCTTCCCTAATATTACTTTTTCACTTACTGTCCGAGACCTCGGTATCACCTATGACCAAGAACTTACTCTTTCGCAGCACGTGAACCTGCTTACCCGAAGCTGTTACTATCAGCTTCGTCAGCTTCGAGTGGTCTCCCGTTCTCTTTCACACGATGCTGCTGTGGTTCTCGTCCATGCTTTTGTTACCAGTCGAATTGACCATTGTTGCTCGATTCTAGCTTGTCTCCCACTCGGAGTCCTAGGGCGCCTGGATCGGGTTCTACGCTCAGCCGCTCGACTTGTCGGGCGTATCCCAAAGTTCGCTCCTGTCTCTGCCTACATGCGCGATGTGTTGCACTGGCTCCCCATCGCGCAGCGTATTTCCTATCGGATCGCTGCCTTGGTCTTTCGTTGTCTTCTAGGCTGCGCTCCATCTTACCTTCGTGACCTTTGCCGCCCAGTATCCGACGTCGTAGCGCGTCGGGCACTACGCTCCTCGGCCAGAGGAGAGCTCTTGGTCCCGCGTGCTCGTTCTTCTATTGGGCAGCGCCGGGCTTTCTCAGTTGTGGGTCCCTCCACTTGGAATGGGCTCCTGCTGGAACTGCGATTACTGCCTCTGAATAATTTGCCTGCATTTCATAAATCACTCAAGTCTTTCTTTTTTAGCCATGGCTGAGCTGGGAGCGCACCTGAGTAGGTATCTTGAAGGAGCGCTATATAAATTTTCAGAATGAATGAATGAATGAATGAATGCAGTGCCCCTATGCTGTTTACAGAGCCTAATATCAACCCGTGCTCCTTGCAGAACTGTCACCTGAATGCTGGCAGTGGCTCTAGAGAAGAAACTGGATGGTGCTGGAGGAGAATCATGCACAATTTATGCCCGTCCAAAATAATTTTCACCTGAACAAAGGATGGGTGGACGGGTGGCTGGCTAAGGGCCTGCGCTAGATTGAAAGTCATGTCAAAGGCAGGTAACAACTGTAGTAGGTGTAAAATGATGTTAGGGTCAACAAGGAATCACTGACTACTTCACTTGGCAAGAGAAACTGACACTGGCCCATATTAAAGTAAACCACTGGTTTGAACCAAACAATATTTTATATGCCTCAGTCCATTAGGCCTGACACAGCCGTTACAGGCCAGCCCACCAACATTCGCCAAAACATTCACATGGCCAGCCAATCATGCCAAACAGACTCGATCATTCATAGGGTGACCAAGAAGATTTTTGGCTTCTTGTCCACAGACGCACCTCACAGCGATGGAGACCAAAACCAGCGAGTTTTTTTATGAGCAAGGCATAAGCTTGCTCTCAGCAGTGTAAGCCTGCTGGAGGATCTCATGTCTCGTGGCCAGATACTTCTTGACCACATCCAGAACAAGTTTGTACAATGTACACCTCACTGCCGATCAAGGTGTCCTCAAGGACCTACAAAATGTGGCTGTGGGTTTCCTGCAGGTCAGCATATATGCCCTGGTCTCTAGCCATATTGACTGCTAGATGTTTGCCCGTCCTAAGACATGAAATTTATTATGACTTTAAAAATTTGTGAAAATGTCATCGTAAACAATGTCTTGTGTAAAAACATATTCCATTTACACTCTCTAGTTTGACGACATTTCTTTTCAACAGGATCGTTGTCCATGATGGCGTTCGAAAGTGTTGCGATTAGTGAGATCGTAAAACGCAAAATAAAAATTTAACAGATTCACTCTACGTAGATTCCATAGGCCTATATATTATACTAAAGAACAAACTGAGACAGCCATAGAAATTCGATCGATTAAAATAATCACAATCTTGCTATGCACCGCCTGATATAGGGTTTTTAGAACTTTGAATTAGGTTGTCATTTGTCAACATTAAACATCGGCATCATAGGTCATGAATATTGATTATTTGGAAGCTGCCGGGGCCGTGACGTCACAATTAAGCCGTTACAATTAGCCGCCTTGGCCAGCAGTTCAAGAATATTCAGTAACAGTGCGCAAGCGCGTAACTTAGCATCATATGCAAATGTGGACACAGATCATGAGGAAGTGACATTTCTCTTCATTTATATATATAATTCCAGTTTGCTTCTTGATGGCATACCAAAGGCTAACTGTAGTTATAAAGTTTCAAAGGGTTCAAAACAGTTATGCTAGAATCATCATTGAGACTGCAGAGTATCAACATTATCTCCAGTTCTAAAATCACTATTCGTATTCGGTCCGACCGCTACTATTCGGCCGAATACCGAATAGCTATTTGGCCCACTATTTGGCCCCGAAGCGAATACGAAGCGAATATTCGGTACAGCCCTACTTACTAGTCAAAATAATGTTAGAGTCCATTAAGAGCAGGAAGTTTATCTGTGACTAAAATAAATAATGTAAGTACTTCTATAGTGCCACTGTCATATGCTCAAGTTATGATGAATTTGCTGCCATGCAAAATCATTGTCCATACCAAATTTCAGTTGCTGGCTTCAGAATTAGAAACTCTGAAGTGTCTGTGTTGGCACTAGAGCATGACTACAAAGCCATCTTTTCCTGGACTCATTTCCTCAGTAGGCTGTTTCCATGTCTTGTCACGTTTCCATCTTGATTTGTGATCAGAATTACCTTGAAATTTGGTATGGACAATGATTTTGCATGGCAGCAAATTCATCATAACTTGAGCATATGACAGTGGCACTATAGAAGTACTTACATTATTTATTTTAGTCACAGATAAACTTCCTGCTCTTAATGGACTCTAACATTATTTTGACTAGTAAGTAGGGCTGTACCGAATATTCGCTTCGTATTCGCTTCGGGGCCAAATAGTGGGCCAAATAGCTATTCGGTATTCGGCCGAATAGTAGCGGTCGGACCGAATACGAATAGTGGTCACGTGACATCTGTTTCTGCATATGCAGCTACTACGAGTGTAGTGAACGTTAAGTAAGTGACAATTTCTAAGTTTAGTTAAATTAGTTTCATTCCTAGTTTACACAGACTGGCAGAAGGATGCAAAAATTACATGTAGTTAACTGTTTACTTTTAGTTTATACATTTATTAAATTTACTGAACTGAAACTTTTGCTTACATTTTAAATTTTGAATGTTGTCGGTAGACCTATTTTGTACACTATTCGTATTCGAATGTGTTACATTACATTAACAGCTGATGCTTAGCAAAGTTATGATTCTAACTAGTTTTTCTGTAAGAGGTGTAATATAAATTTACTGATATGATTTAAAAATATAAATTAACTGTCTTGACCAGTATAGATATCATATCAGCAACCTTGGTGAACAAAAAAGTTTCAATAAAGTTTACAAAATATCTGTGAATACATGAGGATCATAATCATAATATCAAAATTTCTACAGAGTCCAAAAAGATGATGAGATGGAAGAAACAAGTTTACTCTAGAGGGAAGTGAGAACATGGTTTCAGTCGAGTGCAGGTAGTCATTGATAAAAGACAGGACTATAGGTTCAGTTAGTTTACAGAAGAATGACAGGTTATAGGTCGATAGTTATAAAGAATTTCTTCTTCAAGTGATGGTTTCTTAAGGAGTGGAGTGACTAAAGAGTGTTTGAAAAGGAGGATGTCATACATACATTTAAGAGAAATTAATACATATTATTATGATTATTATTAAATGCAATCTCACCTTTTTATCAGGGATGGATGCTTTTGTTCCTTCCCAGATAAATTTAAACAATCCTTTTACTCCTGGCCTCACGAAATTTGTCCACTTCATCGAATACCGCCCATTTTCAAGGTGACTATGGTACTTCTTATCAGCATCATTCAATATCGAATCAGAAGTCATATTACTGCTTCCTTCCACTGAATCTTCTTTGATAAAAACAGGAATCATGTAATCAGAAGCATTGTAGTCAGTGAATTAAACTGTCATTAAATAACCAAATTGCTGAATTTCCTCCACAAATTCAAGTAAGCATGACATCCCACTGCTCTTCGAGTAATTGCACATTACAAGTTTTTAAATGTTTAATATATTAGGGCCGATGAAAGTTAATCCTTTGTATGCCAGATATCCTGTGAACCTGTTCATGTGTTCCCTATTTACATGTCATACCATTTAACATGAAGCAGTGTTAAGTCCCCCAAACCAATTAACTTAACATGCCACATTAGTGTTAATGCGCTGTAGAAGAAATGCAGTGTAGCGCTAAATATTTACTTTTACAACTGGATGTCACGCTAATCACTAGAACATGCTCTAATTATGACATCAGGACACCTTCTAGATCATGTTCTAGTGATGAGCCTGACATCCGGTTGTAAAAATAAAAATTCTAGAAAAAAGGTTCTGGAACTGAACAATTATGGAAGGGCTAAATCAAGGGCAAAGCCCAAGAAAAAAGGGGTTTGGGAGGGGTCTCGGTGATACCCTCCCCCACAAAATTATTGACATCACATTTGCATCATGAAATGGTACATTTTGAAGCTGTTCTGAAGCGTTCTGACTGAAAAGGCATTGAGTTTTAAATTAAACAATATTAATTATCTAAACTAGAAAAAGGCATTGAGTTTTAAATTAAAGAATATTAATTATCTAAACTAGAAGAACATAGCTTAAATTAAGGTTTGGCTCTTGGAAAATAAACTCTGCTGACAGTATGTGTGTTATCAAACATAATAAATATGTATTGACTATTCTAATAATTTTAAAAATATTATACTCTGCATCTACATTTTGCATTTTTATTGGTTTTAAACTATCTGATCATAAACTGTATGTAAAATATTTTACTTTTTGTTGAATGAAAAGAAGTGATGGTGTTGCAGTGCACTGTGTACAGATTTAGCTAAAGAATATTTTAGATTATTTCAGCATTTTTAGTCCATTTTATATGTGGCCTGGTCTATGCATCATTTCGAATGGATTGTACCCCAATGACTTTGTGTTAATGGGTCCACGTTGTTTTTTATTCTTAGCCTTGTTCTGGCTCTGCCTTTGTTCTGGCTCTGCCCCGATATTTTGGGGTTTGGTCCATCTTACCTCTTACGGGAAAAATCATATTTCATCAACCATAGAAGACAGAATTGAAGCATAAACATAAAAACTTGTTTATAAATTAATTCTGAACATGCCCATGTAATTTAACTGTATGTTTTAAATATGACCAATTAAAGTTGATGGCATGGAATATGTTTTATCAATTGTCTTTCTGATGTTTACTTAAATATATGTTACTAACAAATATAATAAAAATAAATAAGTTACTAATTTAGCATTTTTTGAGTTATTGTTTAAACCCATAGAATGAGTGCCATTGCTGATTTGGTATGTAAACTATCAATGGTCCTATATAGGGAGAGCTAGGGACAATGACTCAGGGCCGTGGCCCTCTGACTTTGTAATCATAATCATAACCTGGAGATTTCTACAACACCCAAAAAGCGAGTTCGAGGGGACCAGCTAATTCGAAACAACATCGATATGCAGGAAAGGTCAGCAGGCCCGGATTAATCCCTCGGGAGCCCCTCGCCAAATTCTCTGGGGGCCCTTAATCCCTACCCCTTCCCTCACCATACCTCTTCTTCCCTTCCCAAATGTTAATGCCTGTCTATTATTGACTATACAACCACAGTATAAATAATTACACAGTACGTCGACTCGCATTGCTGCCTGTTGACTAGTTTTTCTGGTGATGCCATTTTGAAAGTGCAATCTTGAATTATAGATATAAGCTGAAATAAACGTTAAAAATAATATTGTTAATTCTAATGAAGTCCTACATGTTGTTGTAATGTTTAAAAAATATTTTATGTGATGGATTCCGGTGTATCGGCACGTAGTCCTCAATGTTGTTGTAACTTTTTAAAATATTTGATGTGATGGATTCCGGTGTATCGGCGTGTAAACGTTCACTTTCAAATTGCGGTCGGTCACACATTCTCACTGCTGCAGAGGCCGGGAGTCGACGTACTGTGTAATTATTTATACTGTGATATAACTCAAACTTAATAATGTGTAGCTTAATAAAATACCAACAAACATCCAATTTCAATTATTCATACAGTGACTTTAACTTTAACAGACTGCAAAGACAGTGACGTCCTACAGCTAAGTGATCGAACAAACGTCAATACAGCAGATATTGTTCAGTTTAACGGTTTCAAATCTTATGATATACAGACTTTAGTTCACAGTTTTCTACTCTTGGCAGTTAGTCAAGAATGTCATTGAAAGAAACAGTATCTAAGAGCTCGCTCTCAACACCGAGAAGTTCCAGTGCAGTTAGGCTTTTGCTGTCATCGTACTCTGTAGGCTACATCTGGCACTGACGGGTCCAAAACAGAAATGTGTGTTGTTACCGCTAAAGCAGTGCAAGATGCAGTATCAGACTCACAAATTTCAGACATTGCTGATGTACCTTCAGTGCAAGGAGTATAGCTATCACCACAGTTAGGGCATAGCCGGGTGCCGTTTTTCAACCGGGTACCGGGTCCGGGTAGTTTGAATAAAATCTGCCGGGTCCGGGTATTAAAACTACAAGCGGACATTCAGATATATGCACCAAAGTGTATGCTACCGTCTACTATTATAATGACGTCTGTGGAGAGTTGACCTACCAAAACCAGTATATATGTCGTTTCCGGAACTATACAGAGCGTTGCATGGGAGAAGGGAACTATAGCCATGAAAGAGAGCTAAGAAACTGCCTTTCACGGCTTTAAGGACACGCCGCGTACCGGCAAACGAGGAAGGAAGGGGGGAATAAACGGGGACTTTAGAAGCTGCCTTGTTTCAATGACACGCCAGCTACAGGCAGAAGGACTTCAAAGGCTAACGACTCTCGCTCGACCGTCGACCGGGTCTATTACCTCCCCAACTATACGACGTTTGTAAAAACTGACCATGAGAACTTACAGCCCATTTATTGCTCTAATTAACGGTGCTCTTATTTACACAGAAAGACCGCTGGTTTCCCACGGTTGTCGGCTTTAGTGAGCGCACCTAAACTGTCGCAATTCTACACCTCTGGAACAGGCCGGGTGACTTGGGCTTACTAAAAAAAGTGGTTTCAGTGTTTTGTGATTTCGTCATTCATAAATTTGTTTTGATAAAAAAAATTACCCACCCGGACCCGGAAGACCTTTCAGCTCTGGGTCCGGGTGTCTTCCGGGTGTTCAACACCCGGAATTTCCGGGAATCCGGGTCAGTACCCGGCTATGCCCTAACCACAGTATAAATAATTACACAGTACGTCGACTCGCATTGCTAACTGTTGACTTGTTTTTGGGGTGACGTCATTTTGAAAGTGCAATCTTGAATTATAGATTTAAGCTGAAATAAACGTTAAAAATAATACTGTTAATTCTAATGAAGTCCTCGATGTTGTTGTAACATTTAAAAAATATTTTATGTAATGGATTCCGGTGTATCAGCGTGTAGTCCTCAATGTTGTTGTAACGTACTGTGTAATTATTTATACTGTGCTACCACCAACATTTCGATCCTGCCCCTCGTCTGGCTCATTTGATGTGACTGTCTCTTTGGAGTGTAACCTACGAAAAATCTCTCCAATTTCGGACCAGAGGCAACGCTATTTCTTTCCCTGTCAGTATGTTCTTTAGCTACTCGCCTTTTTGAGCACCGGAAATTTGAAATATTTTATTCTTTGGCATTGTTCATTTTTTGTGAATATAATAATACAATATTCAGCACGGTTGTTTTTTTTTAGATAAGACTAAATTATTATCAATAACAATGAGTCATAACGTTATAGGAGAGTACAGAATATTAATATTTAAAAATATCGAATACCAATTAAGTCATAATAATTATAACTGGCATAAATATAGGGGCCATTGATAGCCATCATCAAAATCAATCACCAATTCACAACTGACTCAGGACTGACGTAAATTTATACTGCCCTTGAAGACAAAAGCTGAATAAAATTTAATGTTAAAATGCACATAAAAAATTCTTCTTGTTCACGCAGGGGCCCCCTGACGACGGGGGCCCTTCGCCATGGCATAAATGGCATACCTGTTAATCCGGCCCTGAAGGTGAGAATTGGTTCCAGGTCAGGGTCCAAATTGAATGACATAATTAATTTTTCTGGCCCCTGCCTCTAGTGTAAACCGTAGAGTCGCCACTGACGCCTGAACGGAATATATTCTGTAGAACTCAAATTCTGAAGAGCTTCAATAATGAAAGACGCTCATAGTCACGATCCGTACGTGAACCCGTTTCTTCGCATTTGTTTCGGCGCTGGAATAATTATTTCCAAATTTACATAATAAAATCATTCAGCGCAAGAAATAACTATACATTGCTAACCTTCAAATAGTCAGTTTCATAAGCTTGATAAATAACAAGAACAACTGCCGCTATTTGATAATTACGTATATTTCACACCAAAACGAAAATACAAATATACATTAGGCCTACTTTCCAAGGATTGCCTACTTTCACTTGCGGTGTCCAACCCAAAGATTTTACGAAGAAACAAAATAACTACTGACGACGAACGTGCAAATCTAGGGCGCGTGGTGCATTCTGGTATAGCCATAAGGGCTTTTAACATAGATATAATAATATTATATCTATGGCTTTTAACATCGACGTATATTATACGTCGATGGCTTTTAAAACTGTGGTCCGCGGACCAAGAGGGTCCGCGAAGGATATGGCGGGGATCCGCGAAAGCGTTCTGAAAATATTCATTAATGATTAACACTGCATGGCTTTAGCATTAACAGCCTGTGTTATAAAAGTCATACATACTTATACTAATAGTATTCCCATAGTATAAATAATTACACAGTACGTCGACTCCCGGCCGATACAGCAGTCAAAATGTGTGACCGATCGCCATTTTGGAAATGAGCTTTTACACGTCGATACACCGGAATCCATCACATCAAATATTTTTAAACGTTACAACAACATTGAGGACAACACGCCGATACACCGGAATCCATCACATCAAATATTTTTTAAACGTTACAACATCGAGGACTTCATTAGAATAAACAATATTATTTTTAACGTTAATTTCAGCTTAAATCTACAATTCAAAAGCTCTGTTTCAAGATGGCGTCACCCCCAAAACTAGTCAACAGTTAGCAATGCGAGTCGACGTACTGTGTAATTATTTATACTGTGGTACGCTTGTAAATGTATAAAAAGTCCTTGATCCATACCCAATGGACCATTGGGTATTTATAATTATTCTTGGCATAGGCATAGGCCTACTGCAGTGACATAAGTAAGATGTATGCTAACGTTACATTTCTAGACTAAAATTAAAACCTGTGTTTTAATAAAATTCAATAATTTCTGCTTATCGACTGTTAATCGAAGGGCTTGCCTCAATAACCAGGAATGTCGACATACCTGGTTTATGTGAAAAAGTAGGCTATGCCAGCCAATTGCTTGGAATATATCCTGCAAATTTGGTAGATTGATTATTTTTGGATTGACTTTTGGATAAAACAGTTTGTCAACATAATGGTATTGATATGAACTGTCAAATCTTTGAAGCCATTTTCCCAAAACTTAAAAATTCGACAAACCTTGTTTTCATTGTTTAAAATTATATAAATTAGGGGCCTATATATATATATATCTATATATAGGGGCCTATAGCTGGATCGCGATGCCTTTCGATCCGCCCTTCAAGCTCAATTAACCTCTATTCACTGATCAAGCATCCTCATCTTTGACCGCTACAGAACTCTTCTCCTCGTATGAAGTAGTGATGTTGGAGCTTCTGGATTCCTTTCTTCCGCTGCGTAGGCCTACAGCTCAGACTCGGAAACGTCCGCTTTCACCGTGGTTCAATGCGGAGTGCAGGCTCGGGCCGCACGGCGCCTCGAGCGTATCTACAGAAGAACGCGTTTGCCCTCAGACCAGACGACTTGGGTTAAATTCGCCAGAAAAATCCACTCTGCTTATCGAGACAGAGAACGAGACTATTGGGAGGCCATCATCACTATCCAATCCAAGGATCCCAAGAAGCTCTGGACCACGTTCAATGGTCTACTTGGTTGCAGCTCTACAAATCGCCAGCCGCAGCTTCCTCCGCCTTTCACTGCTGAGGCTTTCCTTGAGCGTCTAACTGCCAAGATTGATACAATTCGTTCTGCTACATCCGTTGCTCCTCCGCGGCTCCGCCAGCGTTCTCAACTACTGATGCTCGCTTATCTGTCCTCAGGGAGATAACTATAGTCTGGAGCTACGACATCTAATCCTAGCTGCTGCCCCGAACTTCCGAAGACGTGTGAACTGGACCCAGTTCCCACGTTCCTCGTCCAAGAGCTCGTTGATGACCTCCTGCCGTTTCTCACTCTGCTCTGTAACCTTCGATTCAAGAAGCCCACCTGCTTACCTCCCAGAAGAGGTCTATTCTCCTCCCGGCTTTGAAGAGGGATGGACTGGATCCTAATGATCCAGCAAATTACCGCCCTATTGCCAACGTTACATTCCTCTCTAAACTTTTAGAGCGCATAGTTACAAATCAGTTGACTGTTTATCTTAATACAAATGGTTTACTCCCTCCCCTCCAGTCAGGTTTTCGGAAAAACTATTCTACCGAGACCCTATACTGGTTCGCCTTCTGTCTGATCTATATGGCGCCATGGATAGTGGTCAGGTACTCAGGTTACTCTTTTGGGCATTTTTGACGTTAGCTCTACATTTGACTCAGTTGACCACACCATCCTTCTCCAGCGACTTTCAGTCTCATTTGGAGTGGTTGGCAAACCATTAGACTGGCTATGCTCTTTTCTTACTGGTCGCTCTAACTGTGTCGTGACTTCCTCTTCTAGGTCCTCCTGGGTTCTGCTCTGTTTGGTGTTCCCAAAGGTCTGTCCTTGGCCCATTGCTCTACATTCTGTTCACTTCTGATATCAGTTCCTTGTTGCGGTCTTGTGGGCTACTGCATCACCTCTATGCTGATGACATACAAGCATACATCCATTGCCGTCCAACAGAGGCAGCTGCTTCTGTTGGCCTGATGTGCCATGCCATTTACACCCTTTCTGGATGGATGGCTTCTAATCGGTTACTGCTGAACCCATCTAAAACTCAGTTTATTTGGCTTGGTGGTCGTAGACAGTTGACAAAGGTTGAACTGCACTTGTTAACAGAGGCCTTCCCCATGTCTCCTTTTCGCTTACTATCCGGGATCTGGGTGTGACAATTGACCAAGAGCTTACTTTTTCTCAGCATGTTAACTTGGTCACCCGGAGTTGCTACTACTAGCTCAAGCAGTTGCGTGTTGTAATGCGGTCCCTTTCTTATGACGCGGCGGTGATCCTTGTTCACGCTTTTATCTCCAGTAGTTGACTATTGCTGCTCTGTTCTCCCTGGATATCCATTGACTCTAATTGGGCGGCTTGACCGGGTCCTTCGCTCTGCCGCTCGGCTCATTGCCCATATCCCAAAATATGCACCAGTTTCAGCTTATATGCGTGATGTCCTGCATTGACTTCCTGCCTCGATTGGATCTCCTATAGGATTGCTTCTCTTGTTGCGGTCTCTCTCTGGTGAAGCTCCGTCTTACCTATCTGATCTCTGCTGTCCGCTATCTAGCCTAATGTCCCGTCGAGTTCTACGTTCTGCAACTGGAGGTGAGCTGTTGGTTCCTCGGTCTCGCTCCGGCGATATAATGCATCAGCGGGTACCAGCGGCCGATGCGTAGATGGTAGCGCTAGCATGATATTATAACAGCCAATATTTAAGTTTTAGCTTATTTTTGCCATTTAAGAGATTCAAATTATTAATTAGTATAAAATAATACGCCTTTCGGTCCAGAAAATAAGGCCTACAGCTAGGGCGGCGCTTATTATCATAGGTTGATTTCGATACCTTAGACACCTGTATTTGAGAAGGTGTGCGTAGGCTAGTATATAAGGAACAAGCCACGGTATAGTGTGGCGAGGGATAAGTAAAGGCTACCTCACGGTATTTTGCCTATATCGTAGAGCGGCGAAGTTGCGCTCTGCATATATACGACACGGTGCTTTAGTGTCGTTGGTTCGGCGACTGTTTCGATCGAGTCCCGATTCGGTTACAATATATATATTATTTACAAGGCTAATCAGTGCGCTCCCGAGTGACAGCCGCTCCAAACGCGGTCTGACCAGTGCTGGCAAAACGCCGATCCAACGGAGTAAGGGCCCACTCTGTTGTAGATCGCGAGCAGTATCGAGTCTGATCATGGAAGGCTGATTCGGGAAAAGACCGATCGTGAGAGATAAAGGTTCACAGGTCTGTGTCGGTAAAGTCCGGGAAGGCGACCCCGGCGGTTCTGTTCGATAGATCGACGGGAAAGGTCCCGTCGGTGTATGGTTCGCTGGTGACCGTTCGATAGTCCGGGGAAAGACTCCGGTAGTTGCGTTCGATACACACACAGGTCTGTACAAAATACGGGAAAGATCCCGTTGGTGTCTGGTTCGGGTTACAGGGAAAGACCAATCGTGAGAAATAAAAGGCTCACAGGTCTGTATTGGTAAAATACGGGGAAGTACGCCCCGTAGGTGACTGTTTCGATATATGCGGGAAAGGTCCCGTCGTTGGCCGTTCGATAGTCCGGGGAAAGACCCGGCGGTTGCGTTCGATAAAGACTGGGAAGCAGACCCAGTCGGTGGCCGTTCGATAAAGACGGGCAAAGACCCAGTGGTAGCCGTCAGAGATACACCAAAGACCCGGTGGTAGCCGTCAGAGATACACGGGCAAAGACCCAGCGATAGTTGGTGATAACTCAGTTCAAGTATCGTCCATAAAAAGCTGAGCAGTGCGATCCAGAGTTACAGCAAAACTTATCACTCTTTGGTGTTGGATTGACCGCCGATTCAGCAGGGCTGGGGCCCACTCTGTTGCTATATCGCGAGCCGATCTGAATTCCGATTGTAGAAGTTTAACGGGCTGAGTAAACCTCGGAGAGAGACCGATCTTGAGTAACAAAGAGAACACAGGTCTGTATCGGTAAAGACCCCGTTGGTAACCGCTCGACGTTTACGGGGAGAGTTACCAGGTTGATTCCGTTCGAAAGTACGGGGAAGCAGACTCCGTTGGTGACGTTTGATAAATACGGGGAAGGTGACCGTTCGATAACATCGGGGAACAACCCGTAAAATCTGAACTCGCCAGAGGCCCGGGAAGTGTTTAAAAGTTGTGTGAGCCAACCAAGGCAAGGAAAACACACACACACACACACACACACACACACACACACACACACACACACACACACACACACACACACACACGCACACGCACACGCACACGCACACGCACACGCACACGCACACACACACACACACACACACACACACACACACACACACATTATACTCAATATGCAGGGCTGGGCAGTAGACCTAATTCAATAATTGATGTAATTGAAATTATGCAATTTGAATTACAATTGTAATTGGTAATTTGTTGTTCTGTGTTAAGGTAACATGTAATTTGTGAGTTAATTAAATTTTCCATGTAATTTGTAATTTCAAATCACATACTGTAAAATAAAATTACTTATTTTAAATTAACCATGTTAAATTATTTTTTTTTAAATTACTCTTACTTATTTGACAAATGGAAGTCACACATTCGGTTTAAATTCAATTCTCTGCTTGACAGTTTGATATACTTGCTGAAAATTGGGGAAGCTGTCACACTTACGATTTATGAACACTCTAGGACTGCCATGCGTCAATATAGGTTGTTGAGCTGGGCTTCATGTTTGAGTATACCCATTATCCAGATACTGTAGCCAATCGCTACTGGTTTGGATAGGTTGCGGGGTCAAGATGACTGCCCCCTGCCTTGCAAATCGCTCTATAGCCAAAGAGCTGTTCTGCCTCTCTGGAATAAACTCTCGACAGAATTGCGACAAATATCAGTTCCTACGAACTCATCATAACTCATCATCTTTCCATCAGGGCTCGAAGTGGGACGGTATGAAACGGTATGCCATACCGGCACCTCTCCTGGCCAGCTGAAAGCATACCGGAGCTTCTCCAGACGAAAAATCCATACCGGTATGGCCTAAAAACATATCGGTATCGACGGTATGCAAGTCAACGGCGCCTATAATAATACCTGTTCTTACTTATATTGTCTTACAATTATAATTTACATCATTGTGCATAGACAGCCAAATTATTTGTAACGACTTGGCACATCTGGATTAAGTAAATTTAAATATTTAATTCTGGTATAACGTACTCAAAACATACTGCGTTCATTGGCCTAGTGTATTTTAGCAATCCAGAGCTGGCAGAATGCTCATAAAAATTCGCAAACCCATCTTGTCGAGTAAATAGTAAAACTTGAGAAAAGTCAGTTACTGCGCAATTATATTAGTCAGTCTCGTGAATTTTAAATAGTTTCTTACGACGAAACCCTTGACAAGAAACCAGAAGGGAAAGGAAGGGGAGAGGAAGGGAAGGGAAGGGAAGGGGAGGGAAGGGGAAGGAAGGGCAGGAAGAAGCTAGGGAGGGAGGGGAGGGAGGGGAAGGGAGCAGGAGGGGAGGGCAGGGCAAGAGAGAGGGAGGGAAGGGGACGGGAGGGGAATGGTTCTTTTAGCCATACCGGCACCTCTTGTTTCCCACTTCGAGCCCTGCTTCCCATATGTCTCTCACTCAAAACTTAAACACTGCTATTTCACCAATCCTAGGGCCATACAGCGGGAACTCGAGATGAACTGATCTATATATAGTCTCTCTTTCTCCTCCCACTCTGAAAGCCTACACACTAAATATTATGTATTTACTTGTATACGGCGTTATACGCCTATGTATCAAATATATACATACATATATATATATATATATATATATATATATATATATATATATATATATATATATATATATATATATATATATATTACAGCTGTCTTAATAATTATTATATGTCCTGTGTCTTGTCTCTGTGCCCAAATTCCAACCGTACACTCTCTCCCAAGCTTTGTATACGATGATAAATTGCGCGTGTCACCCATCAAAGCTGCCTTTGGATTGACCATGGACAGGAGAAATCATATATCTGTCAACAGCCAACTTGAAGCTTGCAGAGTAAGGTTTCCAGTATCCATGATATGCATGATATCCATTTATCAAGGCAGTCGCTTAGCTTACTGACCCTTACCTAATTAGGGGCACATGCAGCTGGCATTTGCTGGCGCTCGTGAATCTGAGTCTGAGGTTTCTCGTAGGCATAATCTAAGCTTTGTCTCTGACAAAAGCGCTCATATTTTATCTAATCACTATTAGATTTTAGGGCGCAAATGATATTTTTTATTGTATCAATGCCCAAAAAGTTGTGTGAGCATGCATCTGACTTGGCGCCACAGAGCCAAAACTTGTGTGAGCATAGGCGCCGTTGGCGCCATAGGTTCCCGGGCCTCTGGAACTCGCGGTGACCGAGTTTGGTTGTTTTACTCCGTCATAGTTACTCCCGCGGTTTACCGGCAAATATCAGTCCGGGGAGCCAACCGTGGTCTGTTCAGGTGTTCAGGAAAGTTCCCACAGTGGAAAGCGAATACACAGGTCTGTGTGAAATAACGGGGTAAAGTTACTGACATTTACCCCATACATGCTGTTAGCAGCATCAAGTCCGAGTATCCAGAAACGAAGCCTAAGAGTCTGTGCGCTCCCGGGAAAAACAACCGTTACGTTCACTATTGGATTCAGAGAGTCTGGTTCAAGGAATACGGCTTGTGGAGTAAGGGCCCACTCTGCTTGTCAGGTCTCGAGATTGACTGATTCTGAATAGCGCGAAGATAAAAGGTTGTGTAAACCGGGCAGGGATACGCCGCAACGAGAAGACACAGCGGGTCAGATCCCTAGGTGAAATGTACGAGATCAAAGCTCGGGTCGGGTATTCGGATGCCAAGGTCCGGCAGAGATTTAACATCAAAGCTCGGGTCGGATATTTGGGTACCCAGGTCCGGCAGAGACACGTCCGTGTGTTCCTAGCCGAAGAGTAAGCGAGTTCCAGGGAAACGGTAGAATAAATCAGACCAAGAGATTAACCTCAAAGCTCGGGTCCGGTATTCGGGTGCCAAGGTCCGGCAGAGATTAATATCAAAGCTCGGGTTGGGTATTCGGGTACCCAGGTCCGGCAGAGACACGTCTGCGGTTTCATAGCCGAAGTTCAGTTAGTCCCAAGGTGAAGCGTACGAGAGGCCTAGGTAAAAGGGACATTAAATCAGACCAAGAGTAAACGATACGTGAACTTTCGGGTAGTCGGATACCCAGGTCAGGGAGAGACCTGTCCGCGTGTTCTTAGCTGAAGTTCAGCTAACCAGAGTCCCAAGGTGACGTCCACAGATGAATTGTGCGAGAATCCCAAGTACGAAGGGAAATGATAAATCAGACAAAGAGAATGATACGTGAAGTCCGGGTAGTCTGGTATCCGGCCAGAACTATATTTGCTTGTCGTAACACGCAGCTCTGAGAACTGACTGAAGTGCGAGGCCGGGCCCCCTCGTGCGTAGGTCGGGACGAAGTTCTGTGTGTAGATAGGAAGGTAATAGAGAGAGGACCTTCACTATCAGAGTGCCATAGATACCCTTACCGTTATCTTTCGAAGCAGAATTTATCACTGTGTTGGTCGATAATTGCCAACACAGAAGACGGGTAAGGAAACTTACTCTGTAGATGTGGTGCATGACAAAATACGTGTGAGGCCGGTATGCCCTACACGGAAATGGAGTGAGAGATACGTGACGGTGGGCAGACGAGTTGTCAAATGGACAGATGCCTAGACGATATGGCTAGAGTGTTACCATTAACAGTTGCCCAATAGACCGGTGTCAAGGACGATGTGATGCAGAGACTTGTCGCATGTATTCCTTGTTCCCAATACTTAGAAAACGTTTGGTGTTCCTTATAAATGGCGATAGTTCGAGTCACGAGATGTATAATGGTACGTCAAAGTTCAGATCAGGTGGAGAGTTGGAGGAAGCCCGTAGCTAAGAAGGCACATAAAAGAGGAAGACTCCTGCTGGTAAGAGAACGAACCCTGTTCTGAAGGATGGCCATCCTCAGGACGTTGCCCATCCGGCGACCGCGGAAGAGGCAGAGTCAGACCCAGAGACAGAACTGTATAGTGTTGCCTTTATTAAGCGGCCAATCCTGAATCACCTCTGATAGGAACGTTCACTATGGGCAGAGATAGAGAACAGCCATTTTACGTTGAACGTAGACAGGGCAGTGACTCGGGTGGCTCCAGACGGATAGTGGGCTGGAGTCACCACCACGAAACCCGCCCGGCGCGACGACAGTGCAGGCGTCCGGGCGGGCGACCGCCACAGCTCATCAGTTAAACAGCGGCATGCCTTCTCAGTGGCTGGCCCCTCTATGTGGAATGGGCTCCCACCTTCTTTGCGCTTATTTCTACGAGGAAGTTCACCTGTTTTCTACCGCCTCCTTAAGACTTCTCTTTTTAACCGTGGGTGGACTGGGAGAACCTCGAGTATGTTTCTTGAAGAGGCGCTATATAAATTATCAAAATGAATGAATATAGGCCTATTCAAAATCCAGGGAGTACGTGCCCCTTGCCCCAATGTGCGGGCGCCCATGCCTACTCACTATAGTACCTGGAGCCAGTCCAGAGGCGTAGCTAGGAGGAACAGGGGGAGCGATCGCTCCCCCTAAGACCATTTTCCAAAATATGGGGCCTTTTTCACGATTTATTTATTCCAATCGTTGGAAAATATTTATTCCAATCGTTCAAGCGACATATGAAATAATTATGTCACCTTGTCGTTAAATGGTTTGTAAACCTCTTTCAAACATCACTACTAAACAGTTGGCTGAGGCAAAAGGTATTCGATCTTGTAATAGGCCTACTTGTTATGTTCGAATTCTTAGTTCCGTGAAAGGTGCCAGAGAAGGCTTTCAGTTTATCCACATATTTACAGAAAAGTAGCGTTGATAATTATACTCTCAGCGTCTATTTTAAAATGAGATGAAAAAGATGCGAAATGAATATGAATCTGAGTTTGAACGGATTGAGAATGAAACGACGAGCTGGCTCAAAATGTGGTATTGCTAGTTGCTACTGACTATGAGCAACACAGAGTTCGGAAAAGAAATTCCATGAGGAAATATCAGTAAACTAGTTTATTTGCCCGTCATAATTATGACGGCAGTGTATATCGTTCTAGAGTATTAGCCCGTTATATTATGACGTCATATCATAGGCCTATATGTATCGTTGGTTATCGCCGTCGTCAAGACCGCCGTCGTCAAGACAATCGGTTTATGTTTCACAATAGAACAGAACCCGTTTGTGACGTAGCGTCCCCCGACAGACGGACACTATATGGATATTACATGTATAGATGATTCCAGAAGAAATTCATGATTGAAAACCTACATAGCGTCTCCCGATTGTGTCATAAATGGCACAACTAAAAGATTTCATTAACTCATTCATTCAAGTATTTAAATAGCACCTCTTCAAGGGAGGCTATACAGCATATACTCAGAGGTGCTCCCGACTCCAACACGGCCAAATAGGACAGTTTTCAATCTAGTGTAGAACGTATCAGTTGGAGGTCTGTCTGAGGAGAAGACGCAGCTCCAAAGAGAGCCAGTTCCTTGCCATCGGCATCGACGGCATGGGTGGCGATCACGCCATACATTTGTCCCCCCCCCCAAATTTTGAAGAAACACCAAAAAAGGCGAAGAAATGTATATATGCGCGCGAGGGTTTTGACTGAGTTTTTTTTTCGAATTTCGGAAAAAGTGTGAAAAAATGAAAGTGGGGAAAAAAGGTAATAATTACCACGCTGGAGGAGGTGAAGGACTAAAAAAGGTCATCAACTTTTTTTCGAGATGAAATCGATATTTTTCGGAGATGAATTGGTGAAAAGATAAGAACAAGTTGTAAAAGAGGTAAAGGACTAAAAAAAAGAAGGTCATCAGCGATATTTTTCGGAGATGAATTGGTAGAAAAAAAATTTGTTTGGGACAAGATTGTCAAAAAACGGTCGTCGACGAGATCGTGGCCGACTTTGTCCCCCCCCCCACCTCTCAGACAAGATCGCCGCCACTGGCCATCGGGCCCATCACTGAAAAAGCACTGTTTCGCATGGTGGCTGTGCGGGCAAAAGGCACAATGAGCATCCCCTTCCCCAAAGAGCGGAGTGGCGGCTACCCCGAACTCCCAGCACGAGGCGCCAAAGGACCCGCAGATGTGCTGTAGTGCAGCCCAGCTGGCACCGCCACACCTGGGAAACAACCCTATATAATAGGCGCTGGCTGACAGGAAGCCAATGTAGGACCTTCAGCATAACCAGAAACCTCAGCATTTGAGCATTTTACAAATGTGGCTTCCAAATTTAGTTGTTTAGATCCAAAGCATTTTAGTAATGTGACCAAATTAGAATCTCTAGCAGACATGTACTAAAATTCATCGCCAATGACGTGTTCTATTTATCCTAGACTGCAGTCCACATTGTACCGCCCGCATTTTGATGACCTTCCCAATAAACATCGCTGTTGTGGAACAATCCATTAGCCGACTCACTCATAAAATCACAGCACGTTCTACAATGGGCGAGGACAGATTTTCTGGTTTAGCTTTGATTACGATCGAAAGACAGTTCGCTAGTGAAGTGGATCATAACGAAGTAATCGATAACTTTGCTAATGAAATCTAGACGAAAAAGCCTGTGATACGTTTTGCACTACATGTGTCTGTTATGTAATAGTAGGGCCTACACTACATATGATTGTATACTATTATACATTTACCACACATAATGCTTTTGCCACCTTTTGGGTGTTTCCATTTAAACTACAAAAACAAATACTTCTAATCATAATGAATATAATTAATTGAAATTATTTAGGTAATTGGGGCATTATTTCATGTGCTCGCTCCCTCTGGTGTTAAAACCTGGCTACGCCACTGAGCCAGTCGCTAAGAGTTAGCGACTGACTTGATGACTTAGCGACTGACTTAGCGACTCAGTCGACAAAGTAGCATGCTAATCGACTGACTAAGTCGCTTAGACTTATCGACTGACTTAGCGACTTGCTATCGACTTCTCGGGTAATCAGGTATGTCTACTGGACAAACCTGATTACCTCCTAACAATATAATACATTTTACCCCCTACTGTACTGACCGTGCCATCATTTCCGTGGGCATTAGGTGGAACCCATAGGCCCTATAGCCTATTGGTCAAATATTGGAATATGGGCACCACTCCATGTGGGCATGCGGACAGGGGACAGACCGATGACTGTGAAAATTAATGTTAATGTGAATTCGTGAAGTTGAACGCTTGATAAATCTATCACAGAGGTTTACTGTGCCTTTCTATACTGAGGCAGGTAGGCCTAACCATCGGGTCACTTGAGACTGTGAGATGAGAGATTCTTCTGTAGTATATTTAGTCATACTCTACGAATTGCTCTTCTCTGTAGGAGTACTTTGCTGTCATACTCTACGAATGTTTCTCGAATCGATGATTACACAATTCAGTTTCAGACAGTTGTTCGGTTACTCTGACGATGATGAAATAGCTCTGTAATGATGTAGAACACCATCACAAGACTGAATATCCACCTACCTGCCATTTTAAAACTAAGTCGAAAGTCGAAATATATTTATAAATGAAATCGCATCGACGCCGGAGAGAGAGAATACTCGATATAATACAAGTCATAATCCAAGTATGTATCCACCAGTATTAGTCGCACGAGCCGACTTAACATTACGGGACTTAGTAATCCGTGTATGTAAATCCACCATGAGAGAGCAGACCTGTTACGTGTTCGAAGGTCTGGAGCCGAATGCGAGAACGCCCAAACTCAGACAAAGGAAAGACGCTACTTTAGAATTCAAGATGGCGTTTGAGTACAAAGTCCGCTTTCCTATACCGGCCATGTTAAGAAAACGCATATAAGGAAAGGATTTCTGCCAGAACGTCATGCTGTGGTTTCCGGTAACAGCCCCTACGACGAACCGAAGGACGCGCCTACGAGACGAGGAGAAGACCAGCCGAGAGCAGATCTACCCCTACCTAGACGGACACAAACGGACGTGTCGCTCTACCGATGTCTGCCTCCGCTTCTCCGACATACCCACACAGTCACCGACAGTGACAAAGCCGATGCAGCGTCGTCGACTACGAAACTTGAGCTCAGCCCGTCAGCTCCGAACGCCGTCGTTCCTCCCCAGATGTCAGCCGACGACAGATGACCTATCAACGTCTCCCTACTGATCGACCCAGCCCGACGGAAAGAACGCAGGACTAGCGTTCAAATCCACACACCGACCGTGTGAACCTCCCATATCTCTACGCCGCGACAACACGAGAAAACGACCGAATACGGATATGAATACCCCTCCCAGTAACGAAGTCCTGGCCAAAATTTCCGAAAGTTGAAAGACTTTGCGATTCGAAAGGATTATTTCTGTCTGCGACTAAAAACGGATTTAAACTCGAAGAAAGAGAATCGTTTTTCCCCGACACGCAGAGCAGACGACGTTAACCCTGGATATATATCTATACGCCTCACGACCCTGGATCAGCCCACATATCGGACAAACATGGCGATCGGTATGTAACAGAATACCTTTTCTCCGTCCCTGAGAGAGTGTGTTTGAAGGAAGAGAGAGAGATCAAAGCCCCTTTAATATATAAAGAATATAATAATAATTCTAAGGAAACAGAGAGATTGCCCTGATAATAATAATTAGATTGATTGCATTGTGTTTAGAATAGAGACATTGTTACATTGGAAAAGGTGATATATATATATATACAGAGATAATATATATATACACCACCGATAATGTCTTCTTCTTCAACAACGTTATATGTGTTGCATGATGACGATGATGACAACAGAAGTAACGTAAGTGAGTCAGTAGCCTCCCCTCCAAAGTCCGAAGCCCTTATGGAGAACATGAACAAGATGATTACGGAGTTATGTGGAAACATAGGAAGTGTTGTACAAGCTCAAGTAAGCATGTCTAGTAATGTGGCAAGCTTACATAGTAACATGACGAGCCTACACAGTGATGTAGCTGGCCTAACGCAGAACATGACTAGTAGTGTGCATGGCTTAAACAAGAATATGACAGATGTGTCTAATGATGTCCAAAACTTGATGTCCCGAATCCAAACGATTGAGAGAGTGATTAGTCCGGAACCGAACCCTGTATGCAGGAATGCATATGATCCCAACTCGGCATCCGAATGCCTACCCACTCAGGTCCACTCGTCACGGTCCCAGACATTAGTACGGCCACCACCGGAAAGTGTCATGGAATCAATGCCCCCGATATTGAGGAGAAGTGAACGACTTCGTACTCAGTCAAATCCCTCCAGACATAAACCTCCCCTACTAGATGTGGTAACGAGAACAAGGTCCCCCTCACCCAGACCACAGACAGGTGAAGCCTCCATCATAAATAACGGACTAAGGAAGGTAGGTGTTGGACTTCCATTCTCAACTGAAAACTTAGCAACCTTTCAGGGAAGTTCAATGACCAACCAAACTAAGGGTGGTAGAGAGCAGCGTGATGAGACGCGTGGAGTTCGAATCCCTTGAACCCCAAGTGGAGCCCGCAAGGTACTGGCTCCCACAGCGACAAAATAGCCCAGTCCCACCTGCAGAAGGCAGGGGGAAGCGCTTATCTTCCAGTCGCACACCCATGATAGGATTTAGACCCAACCCCCATGATGATGACAGACATGTAGGAGACAGCTCCTATCCTGTCAGGACTCCACCAGATGACTCACAGCTGTTGGTTCCCCGTCCTCTCTACGCTCGAGGTTTACAGCTCGATACAGCGACAGCTACAAGAACTTCTATTATAAACTCCTAAGAAGAATGCCTATAGTGTCTGCTTAACTCTAGACATGTCAGTCTACTACAGAATGCTCATACTATTAGCTGCTGGCGTTCCTATCTGAACCACTGATCACTGAACAACTTCCTGACTGACTGCCTAATCACTCTGTCTACAGACTTAGACATCCTAAGTTATTCTGAGGTCTGTGGTAAAGGTATCTTGTGATTGGTCCAGCAACCCTATACTACCTATAGGATCTTTAGATTGACTGTACCAGTTCAGGGGGAGGTTAATTGTCACAGTCTAACCTAATTAATTATTACTGACGAATAGAAAACTTATTCCGACGTGGATGTATCACTGTTCTAGAACTTTCTAAGAATATCCAGGGTCCGATTTGTCAAAAAAGAAGCAGGGGGTCGGAAATCTAGAAAAATAATAAAAATTTATTAAGCCATAATTAATTTTTTACTCGTTATTTTTTAAATGAAGTTAATGAACTTCCATAATATGTCAAGATTCTGCAATGACCAACAGTCAACTACGAGGCAAACATGGCATCGAACAAAAAATGTTAAAAATTAAAAGGAGTTTTCAGTCGCAGTTTTAGCTGAAGTCCTAATAGGCACAACAAATTGTACACACAAGCGTCAGAGCTGACTAAATTGCATTGGAAGATGAAATACAAGCACACAACCAAAGCTAACAAACCATTGCACCAAGTACTGTCACTGGAAATACTAGCAAACCCAACGAACCAGTGAACCAAGTACACTAGTGCAGTCACTATGAAAAAGCTGTGCACTTTTCTTTTGTTCTGGCACAATAGTCGCCATGCCAGTTGACTTATCTAAGGCACCTTAACGCCCAGATTTCAGCCAGGAAATAACGTATTTCCTGCGATTCCTGATATTCCAATGCGTTAGCGATGGCCCGTTAATGCTGATCATCATGCAGCAGGTTGCTGATGGGGCCAACAGCCATTCACTGCCATTCAGCACCACAGTTTGTGACTATGAGCACCATTTACATTCATAGCATAATTTCCACATTTTGAAATAAACTTTCAACACCTTGTCAAGTATTGGTTGGTATTAATTGGTACATGAACTGCCTCTGGCTTATGTTGAGGCATGCGCTACCTGTCTCGTGTTTAAACATTTTGACAAAATAAGAACACTGCATAATGCATATTATGAGCTCATTACCAAGGCTTTCATCACTTGAGGTCATCGCCACATATTATTCTGACCGACTCAGAGAGTCCACATCGGATGCTCCTCCACCGACGTTTACCACAACGTCTTCTGTTTTTGATGATTTCCGACCCATATCGGAATCAGACCTTCGTACAGTTCTTTCATCGGTTAATTTAAATTCTTGTGAATTAGATCCTCTTCCCCCTTTCATTCTTAGTGACATTTTAGATGATTTTGCTCCTTTTCTGCTTTATCTCTTTAATAGGTCCCTCCCTCTGAAGGTTGTGTCCCCGCCTCGCAAAAGCGGGCCATTGTTTTCCCTTACTCAAGAAGCCCAATATTGACACAAACCTCCCTCAAAACTGCCGTCCAATCTCTAATCTATCATTTCTCTCCAAAACCCTCGAACGCCTTGTCTCTCTTCAACTTCTTCCCTCTCTGGAACAATCTGGTCTTCTACCTCTCTTTCAGTCAGGTTTTAGGGCTCACCACTCCACTGAAACTGCCCTCCTTGCTTTGCTTTCTGAAATTTACTCAGCTGTTGATAGGTCCGAACTCACTCTTCTGGTGCTATATGATGTATCCTCAGCCTTTGACATGGTTGACCACACCATTCTTCTACAGCGCCTTGAGACCTCTTGCGGTTTCAAGGGCCCCCTCTCCAGTGGTTCCGGTCATACCTGTCTGGTCGTACTCAGACGATTATCTCCAGATGGTGAATCTAGAACTCTGTGGGTCCCTATTAAACTGGGTGTTCCACAGGGCTCTGTTCTGGGCCCTCTCCTCTTTATTTTATACACGGCCGGTATTCCCTCTCTCCTCCCCATCCATGGGCTTAAATCACCTCTTTGCTGACGATGTCCAGGCTTATGTTCATGGGCCTCCTTCCTCTCAACTTCTTCTTACTCAGCGCATCGAAGCTCTTTCTCATGATCTCCAAACCTGGATGTCTTGCAATCGCCTCTCCCTCAACTCGTCCAAAACCCAATTTATCTGGTTTGGCACTCCTCAGCAACTTCAAAAACTTGACTTTGCTCTGCTCTCCCAAAGGTTTCCGCTTTTCACTTTCTCGTCTAGCGTTCGTGATATAGGAGTGACCCTTGACAATTCTCTGACCGTTACAGAACACATTTCCAAACTCACTCGCACTTCCAATTTTCACCTAAGGCGCCTTAGAGCTATCCGTCGCGCTCTCTCATCTCCAATTTTCACTTCAATTGTCCATGCATTTGTCTGCTCTAGACTTGACTACTGCAATTCCCTCCTCATTGGTCTTCCCAAAGTCCGTCTTGCACCTCTTCAGTCCGTTCTCAATGCTGCTGCTAGATTAATTGCCCGTCATCCTCGATTCTCTCACATCACCACCTTTATGGCAGAAGAACTCCACTAGCTCCCGCTTTCTGCCCGCATCCAATTCAAGGTCCTCATCCCTGTCTCTAAGGCTCAACTTGGTTTCGCTCCGAAATATTTATGTGACTTAATTCATCGCCCTCACTCTACTGCTTCTCTTCGTCCTCTTCGTTCCTCTGACCGTTTTGACCTTCTCGTTCCCCGTGTCAGGACTTCTCTGGCTCAATCTAGGTCTTTTGCTTCTATTGGTCCTGCTCTTTGGAAAGAGCAGTCTTGTTGTCAAGACCTTAAACCTCAAGACCAAGACCAAGACCTTGAACCTCAAGACCAAGACCAAGACCTTGAACCTCAAGACCAAGACCAAGACCTTGAACCTCAAGACCAAGACCAAGACCTTGAACCTCAAGACCAAGACCGAGGCCAAGACCCAAAAAATCAGTCGTATCCAGACTTCTATTCCTTACTAAAAAATTGTCCAGTCGGACTACTCGTTATTTTAATGAAAACATGAGTTTTTTCTTTTATTCAAGCAAAACAACTCTAAACGGAGACTGCAGAGAATTCCGAATTCGTATTTACAAAAGTCCTTCATGCGAAATGTTATTCCACATGTCTGTTGAATTTGATAAAAACCAATTTGTTCAGAATTTTCTGACCAAGACTGTGGGGTCTCATAAAAATTCTGCCATGTGAAAAAACACGGTCTACAAGTGCTGAAATCGCTAGCACACAAAGCAGCTTTTCAAGAACCGGATGTAAATGTGTGGCGTTCTCATCGCCCTCTAGCGAGCGCGCGCCCTGTTGCAAGGCATCGGCTGACTGGACCAAACGTGCGGGATTTGAACCCGAGTCTATGTAGGGCTTAATTCTTATCTCTACACCACTTGTGTCGAGCGCTATATGCTTTTCTGGTACCAAGGATATTTCCTGACATATGTCTGCGTGTGTGAAAGGTCCTTCTGCCTTTACAACAGTATTTTCGGCGGGAAAGTTCCCGCGCAAACTGCCAACTTCCCGCGCTAATTGTGACACACTTTCCAACTTGCCCTGGCGCAAGATAAATTCCCTCATTATTTCACACAATTCAACAACGTCGCCTGTTGAAATGGCAGCTGAATTTGCTGTCATCATTTTAATTATGTTTCACAATGACTTATATTTATTGTAATTTAAATGAATTAAAGTCAGTTATTACGGTTAATTGTCAATGTTCTCTAATCTGCGAATAAAGAATTAAAATCTACACGCTAGTATGATAATTGTCAAACAGATACATTTGCGAACATACGAAATCTATTTCTGTTTCTCTTTATCGGAGAAATCACAAATTAGTTTACTTATCGTTAATTCAACAATTCAATAATCACACTTTACACATGCTCGCATTTGACGACACAAACTACCGATCGATACCAAAAATACAATTAAAACAACTGGAATCGATACTCAACCTCTAACCGGAAGAAAACACTGATTCACAAGTATTTCCAGTCGATCATACGACTTCGATCCGTCGAAATATCAAACTGTACCAACACGTCCGACAGCGACGAAAACAACACAGAAAAAGCGCACGTCTCACATCGACAGCATCAACACAGAAAAGGCGCGTAGCAGGCCAGGCCTCGCTGTTTTATAGACAGTTCACTTGGCGCCAAATATTCCCGGGCATTTCTGACCAATGAGAAACCTCCATTCTGTCAGGCGCACACAGAAATCTACCGCGCTAGTTCAGGATTGGTGCTCTATTAATAGAATTAACGAGATGCGATAATATGTAAATTACTCGGTGTGCGTGGCCACATTTATGTTGCGCTAACCATTCGTTCAAACACACATTATATAAATTGACGTTCGTCACAAATGTACAAATTAATCATGAGTATGTTTTGAAATCATTCCACGGTAAATAACCGGAAGTCAAAATAATTGTCCAAAACAACAGTGAAGCCTCATTCACACCGTGTAAATGCTAAAGCAATGACTGTATGAGTAATTATTGGATAAATTTTTAAAATTCTTGCCGTTTGTTAAAATTAATGACTGTTCATATTGACAAAAGTCTTGGTCTTGGTCTTGCAAAACCAAGACCAAGACTTTGAACCTCAAGACCAAGACCAAGACCAAGACCAAGACCTTGAACCTCAAGACCAAGACCAAGACCTTTGGTCACAAGACCAAGACCAAGACTTTTAAAAACGAACTCGAGTGCACTCGAGACCAAGACCTTGGTCTCGAGGACAACAAGACTGGGAATGAGCTTCCTCCGTTCGTTCGTTCTTCTATTCTCTCAGGTAATGTCTCTTCCTCTTTTACCCAGTCTTGTTGTCAAGACCTTAAACCTCAAGACCAAGACCAAGACCAAGACCTTGAACCTCAAGACCAAGACCAAGACCAAGACCTTGAACCTCGAGACCAAGACCAAGACCAAGACTTTGAACCTCGAGACCAAGACCAAGACCAAGACCTTGAACCTCAAGACCAAGACCAAGACCAAGACCCAAAAAATCGAAATCAGGTCAAGACTTCTAAAAATTGTCAAGTCGGAATATTCGCTATTTTAATGAAAACATGATCGAGTCTTTTATTTTATTCAAGCAAATTAACTTTAAATGCAAACTGCAGAGAAATCCGAATTTGTATTCAAAAGTCCTTCATGCAAACTCTTATACCAAATGCCTTTTGCATTTTATAAAAACCAATTCGCTCAGAATTTTCTGACCAAGACGTGCCTGGTGGGCCTCATAAAAATTCCGCCATGTGAAAAAATACGTTCTACAGGTGCTGAAGTCGCTGACACACACAGAGTAGCTTTTCAAGCACTGGATGTATATGTACAGATAGTGAGTCCTTTTGAAATCTTCCCATGGTTTGTCATACCGTCTGATACAGAATAACTGTTGCTGCTGCCAATGGGTTTTCCTGACCAACATGACTTGTATCCATCCATAGATATTGGTCGTATGATGCAAGCAGGCTTGATACAGAATTCTTGAGTTCTGTTAAATGACTGTTCATATTAACAGCCGGTCTTGGTCTTGGTCTTGCGAGACCAAGACCAAGACTTTGAACCTCAAGACCAAGACCAAGACCAAGACCTTGAACCTCAAGACCAAGACCAAGACCAAGACCTTGAACCTCAAGACCAAGACCAAGACCAAGACTTTTAAAAACGAACTCGAGTGCACTCGAGACCAAGACCTTGGTCTCGAGGACAACAAGACTGCTTTTACCTTTCTTAAAACTTGCTTTTTCTCTCGGGGTCTCTCGCACTGGGAGCGCTTCTGAATGGCCCTCCCGCTAGAAGCGCTTTATAAATATTCGAATACAGTACAATACAATATTCCTACCTGGTTTTTCTCTGAGTTGTGTATTTCTTCATCACTACCTAATTCAAGCCTAGATAGAAAACCAACCTTAAGCATTGTAGCTCGTATGATGCTAGCCTTCTAGTCAACTCGTTTGCGAATTGATCAACGATGGGCAGAAAATTGGCAATCGGAAACTTCTCTAAAGCAGAGTGCACAGCTTCTGCAGGGTGCTCGACCATAATCCCATGGCAAGAGAGTCGTACATTTTGATGAAGTGTTCTTGTTTAAACATATTCCGCCGTTCCACAACAGAGTCAGGAGCAGAGTTCCGAGCAGGAACGTTTATTGTTAAACTGGCGGTTTTTCAACAGCTGCAGCACCACTAGTGACACCAGGCTCAGATGAGCCTGCATTTTGACCATCATCCACGGTCACAGCCAGTGTTGTGCACAAGACCAAAAACCTAAGACCAAGACCGAGACCAAGACCGCATGGTCCAAGACCTAGACCGAGACCAAGACCGCATGGTCCAAGACCAAGACCGAGACCAAGACCGCATGGTCCAAGACCAAGACCGAGACCAAGACCGCATGGTCCAAGACCAAGACCGAGACCGCATGGTCCAAGACCAAGACCGAGACGAAACCTTGTGGTCCAAAACCAAGACCTAAGCCTCAAAACCAATACCGTAAACGCCATTCTCGATTTGTGTTACATAATCCCATAATTCAAATCAGATGTTTATAAGAAATAATTTAAATCACACAAGATTTTGTCCCCAAGTCTTGCCCTGTGAGGCCTCATGAAGAGTCCACTGCAGGTAAACACCCTCTCAACAGGTGCAGGTGTTGATGGGATGCAAAAAAACTAACGATCGCAAAGACCACCAAATATCGACAACATTTAACAAATACTCAACACTCCACTCTCGATCCCACCCAAACTGTGCTGGCTTTAGGTATAGGCGATATATTGGCTGCCTAGAGCGACATTTCTCAAAGGGGCGGCAAATTCCGGCAAAATAAAATAACATAATTAGTTAATAAGAAATTGTATGGAAATATATGTTTTTAGTAAGAGGCGGCATTTTTGTCCTTGCTGCTTGCATATATAGCGGCCTACAGCACAAAACTGTAGGCCGCTATATACTTCAAAACTCTGCACTGAAGGCCGAGACCAAAAGCAAATGACCGAGACCAGACGCCCAAGACCAAGACCAAGACCGAGACCGCACCTTTAAGACCAAGACCAAGACCAAGACCGGCACGTTCAAGACCAAGACCGAGACCAAGACCGCATGTTTTCGGTCTCGAGACGGTCTCGAGACCAAGACCGCGGTCTCGAGACCCCATCACTGGTCACAGCAGATGTAGGCTACTATAATAGCTGTTGCGTGAAGGAAAACAGTAAAATACGCGGGGTGTCTCTGCAAGTACGTTCTCATTTTGATATGCGATTTCTTTACGAAACTTGCGTTTTTGAGAGCCACTAGACGGACTAGTGGCCCTTATGCCGATCTAATTCTTTTTTTGCCTGTCGGTTGAAATTACCGAGACTCTTAAAATTATATTATCTAATACTGATTTGCAAACTCAAACTGCATTGTGTGGCCTGATAGAATGCATATAATTATAAAGGTCGAATCCTATAAGACTGCGAGTCTCAAAGCCACTCCCAGCACAAAGATGACAGCATAGCCTACAGCTGTGCTTTGCTAGAGGTGTGCACTGTAGGAGTGTAGGTCACTTGAGGTCAAAAGCGGAACTCGACAGAATACCACTGTCTGCAAGACCTTTGCCCCGAAACTGGATGCTCGTAGCGCTGAAGCTGATAATTATGCCCGAGGCGAGGACCCCGGGCATAAAGGCGCCTTTATCCCGGGATCCCGCCTGAGGGGGTTGGCTTGTGGAGGGACCTCAGTCCGTTTGCCTGCTGTATACGAACCGGTCATGCCCTGTGAAATATCTCTGACACTGCCTCTGCCTGCACAGTAGACAATCTCAGCTTGAGTTAAAACTTTTAACTTAAAAGTAGGCCCTACTTATAATCTCTCAGCAGCTGAAGATGCCACGCTTAAAGCGCTACTCGTGAACAATATTAACGCGATATTCAACATAATTAAAGTACCGACTGGATAATAAATAATTACCCAAAGTTGACAATGCAATATTGCTTGCGATTGGTCATAATGGAATCGTTTGGTGTAGGACAGAGTGTAATGAATTTGAGGGGGTCAAGCCGCTCGGCCAAAGACTTTAAGCAGAGGGGTTAAAAAAAGAAGCAGGGGGTCCAATCCCCGACCCCCCGGCAAATCGGACCCTGAGAATATCCATCTGTTTTCCATCTTTTATAATACGGAAATGACGGGAATCATGTTCTGTTTACCACAACTTATCATCTCGACGCTGGCTAGTAGATTGGAATTCTCTAACCAGCTACAGTATATTCATGCAGATTGTCAACACCTGCCAGTTGGCGCCGCTCCTTTTGATGTCCTCTGCGACCGAGCTGATTCCACTCTTTTTGGCCGTCCTTACAATCCTAGTCATACTCTCCATAGCCTCCTCCCCCTGTTAGACCAGCACCCATTCGCTCCGCCTCCGTCCGCATAACCGGGAGGTCCCCAGGGCTGATACACTGTCCAGTAAACACTTTATCCTTAGAATGCTCTATTTAGGAATTTGAACATTGGCGGATTTATTTTTCAATTTGATTTAATTTAATTTTTTCTTTTCATATCTTCTTATATTGTTTTCTCTCTCCAGGTTGCTTGTGCCTGTTCTTGACATGTATTGTTTCTTGCACTTGTAAAACCCGTTTCAATGTTAGCCGCAGTGCGTTTGCAGGCGGAACATTAAAGTCCATACATACTACTTACTTACTTACATAGAATCCTATTTCTATAACCTAGCTTCTTAAGAGCCTCAGCGTATACTGGGTTTCATAATTACCTTAGCCCACCCAAAATAACTCTGATAAATCGAATGAAGCGTCGATTTATAGCAGTACCCGATCTTACGGCCAACCAGTTGGCCGACACTGCTGATGTGTGCCTCTTTCAGGCAGTAGCAGAGAACGAGAATCATGTACTTTGGCACTATTACAAATGGGAGAATTGTAGAAAAAAGACTGGGAGGGGGGGGGTGAACTTTAATCCATGTGGAGTTGAATATTTTATTTGTATTTTGCAAACTGATGTCAGTGAAATTTGAAAGCAGCAGATTTCAACGCAGCAGATTTCAACGCAGATTTGAACGCTAGCAGTTTTGCAAGACAAACTCGAATCAAAATCAATTCCTTTGTTGAGAAAAATTCAAAAATGTATACATGATACACCATGGAAATTTCTTCACTTTGTCAGAGATTCAGAATCAATTAAGGCTAAATCACACCAGCACAACTAAGGGGCTTGAACCCCCAACCTCTGACAATTCTCACCCTGCTTATTCCCCCTCTTCGTAATTATCAACACCATCTTCCTAATGTGATGCATAAATTCACTTTACCAAAAAACAACTATATACCCCGTATCAGAACTCTTAATAATAGAGCAAACTCTCTTAATAATGTACTAAGTTGTGGCATGTCAGCTTCTTTTCCTCAACAAACAAATAGTGTATGGCATTGCAAGTGTTGCTCATGTCCTGCTGCTGATGTCTTCGTCAAATCAAAACTTGGAAACCGCGATTAAAACAACAAGCAAACTATTAAGTGAACGAAGTCGCTAGCAGTCGATAGCTTAGCGACTGGTTTCGACTTGAGAGCTTAGCGGCGGATGGCGGCGGCGCCGGGTACTACTACTCACGTCTGAGTATTCATAATCTCGAGAGTTCTACAGCACCCAAAAAGCAGTGGCAAACATGTACAATCGGTGTGCCTATATACTATCTGGGCAGTCTTGTTGTCAAGACCTTAAACCTCAAGACCAAGACCAAGACCTTGAACCTCAAGACCAAGACCAAGACTTTGAACCTCAAGACCAAAACCGAGAAAAATACCCAAAAATCACAAAATCATACTATTCCTTACTAAAAAAAAGTAAAGTCGGACTACTCGATATATTTTAATTAAAAATGAATCTCTTATTTTATTCAAACAAAACAACTCCAAATGCAAACTGCAGAGAATTCCGAATTCGTATTTACAAAAGTCCATCATGCGAAATGTTATTCCAAATGCCTGTTGCATTTTATAAAAACCAATTCGCTCTGAATTTTCTGACCAAGACGTGACCTGTGGGGCCTCATAAAAATTCTGCCATGTGAAAAATACGTTCTACAGTGCTGAATTCACTGGCACACAGAGCAGCTTTTCAAGTACTGGATGTAAATGTACAAATTGTGAGTCTGTTTTGAAATCATTCCATGGTTAATAACCGGAAGTCAAAATAAATGTCCAAAACAACAGTAAAGCCTCACTCACACCGTGTACAAATACTAAAGCAATTGTATTAGTAATTATTGGATAAATTTTTAAAATCCTTGCGTTTTGTTAAATGACTGTTGACATTGTCAAAAGTCTTGGTCTTGGTCTTGCAAAACCAAGACCAAGACCTTGAGCCTCAAGACCACGACCAAGACCTTGAACCTCAAGACCCAAGACCAAGACTTTTGGTCTCAAGACCAAGACCAAGATCAAAACTTTTAAAAACAAACTCGAGTGCACTCGAGACCAAGACCTTGGTCTCGAGGACAACAAGACTGTATCTGGGTGGGTGTCTTCGCCTCGTGAGGGTCGGTTAGGGTCAGGGTAAGCGTCGTGAGGGTCGGTTATGGCTTAGGGTCAGTGTAGCACTGTAGCTTATGTATTTGTGCAACTAAAAAAGCTATACCTGCGACTGGAAGCTGGATTTTAAAATTCAGGGCTAGGGACTAGGGTTAGGCACCCCGATTGTACATGATCGCCGAAGCAGTCATGGAAACCAGCTTATTAGTCACAGGTGAGCAATGGGAAAATGAATTACAGTAATCTGTGTAATATTAGCTGCATAAGAATGAGAACACCCAAAAAGAAGTTAGAGAAAAAATTGAGCATACAGTTTATTAGCTTTTCAGCAGAATACTACACCAGCATAAACATATACGAAGTATTTGTTCCATTTTATATACTGGTACTATTTATCATAACTAAAAGCATGTAAATATATTAAAATTTTGAATATAGGAGCTGAACACAGAAACGATTATAATTAAATCAATAAAGTTATATAGTACAATCCATGTTTTGCCATTTTACATATGGCAAGTTCAAAATTCTCAGAGATATTTATGCATATATAGGTTTGCTTTTTCGTCTTCTTCTGGGAAGATACCTTGGTGACTTGCTTGATGGAAACTGAGCAACAGCTGCTTCAAATATTTCCTTTGCATAAAACAAAAATAACTTCTAATAATGTAAATAAAACTCAAGACTTCGGGCTCGTCCAAAGCAAACAGATGGCATGACTACCTGTTAACATTCAATGAGTAGACTGAGTTGAGGCAACTAGAGATGATAGAGAAATTTGATTTGAAACACACTCCTAACTACTATTGAATAAAGAACAAGTTACACTTGACTCCTCCCTCACATTCACAGAGCATATCTCCAACATGACTCGCTCCTGCTTCATTCAACTGAGGCATCTCAGGGCCATCAGACGCTCGGTCTCACCTTCTGTCGTAACCACCATAGTTCACACATTTGTCTGCTCACGCTTGGACTACTGCAACTCGCTCCTCATGGGTCTCCCCAAACACCGTCTCTCCCCCTTCAATCTGTTCTAAATGCTTCTGCTAGGCTCATCGCTCGACTCCCCCGGTTTGCCCATATCTCTGCTTACATGCTTGATGTCCTTCACTGGCTCCCTATTGCTGCATGCATCCATTATAACATCCTCTTCCTTGTCTTTAAATCTCAGCAACCTACTGCCCCGAAATATCTCTCGAACTACCTGCGAAAACTGCTATCTGCATCTTCTTCTCGCTCATTGCGCTCTGTAAATCGGCTTGATCTTTTTGTTCCCAGGGCTAAAACTGCCTTGGCCCAGCACCGGGCGTTTGCTGTAGTGGGTCCCACGATCTGGAATGACCTTCCTCCTCTGCTCAGGGCTAAACTAATGACTGACTTTTCCTCATCAGTCTCGCGTTCCCTAAAGGCATTTCTTTTTCCTCGGGGACTTCTGTGCTGAGAGCACCTCTGAATAGTTATTCTGCGAGAGGCGCTTTATAAATTTCTAGATACAATACAACACAATACAAGATAGCATTGCTCAGCTACAACTGCCTTAACCATTGGGCCCCAGACTATCACACTGGATTATGCATGCAGATTTCGTCTTGTCAAAACCAGCATCATTTACATTTGGTAACACAGAGCAACTTCCACACGGTTCACAGAGCTTTGCAGTTGCTGGACCATAGGCGGCGACTTTTGCCTTTGTCTCTGGGTGCCTGGGTTCACCCTCCTTTTCCCTTCCCCATTCCCACTCTGCTCAGGTAGGTGAGTTTTAGCAGATTTTCGGATAAAGAAAATTGTTTTCTTGTCAAAGGTTACGAGGTTAGAAGAAGTATTGGAAATCGGTGAAGACGTTCCGGTGTTATTATTTATTTTCAGCAGACGATCCATTTAGGATTGTGATCTAGGTATGACATTGGTCCACGCATTTACCGTCCCTGACCATATGAAGGTAGTATGTCGAACAAACTTTCATCATCTGTGCCAGATCTACACTATACGCCGCTCACTGTCTGCCAAACCTGCTTCTACCCTTATGGAAAGCATTCATGTGCACTAGGGTGGATTATGGTAAGGCCATTTATGTGGGCCGCCCTCTTTCTTGAATTAAGCAACTTCAATCTGTTTAAAACTCTTCAGCTCAGCTAACTGGTTGGATTCCAAAGTTTGATCATACCAGTGCAGCTCGTCTCACATGTAGTTAGACATATGTAACTACATGTAGGATGAGCTGCATTGGTTGCCATGTGTTTGAGATCCTTATGCTGAAGCATAACTTCCTGGCCAGTTGTGTTCCATCCTGAGAGGCATGTATTTCAGGGTCATCCTTACCCAACTGATCTCTTGGTTCTGCAATACAGGGTAATCTGGTTGTTTCCCCATCCCATACTGTCACAATGCAACATGCAAGCTTCACCGTGATCGGTCCCTATTCTAGAACAGGTTTTGTTGAAGAATCACTATGTAAATAAGCACCTGCAATTACAATTATTAGGATATTACTTAAAACTATAATGTTCCCTCTAGCCTATCAAATCACAAGCTAGTCTGTGACAGCACAGGCTGTAAGGGCCACAAAACTAAAATGCCAACTTAATGGTAATGTTATTAATGATAATAATAATAATGGTGAACTGCAATAAGTTGTATATATTATATATACATCTAGGCAACTGTTACATGGATCTAACTGGTCAGCCAAAGGGAAGTGATGGTTCCAATTACCTCAATACTTAGAATAAATAGAACTGCCAATGTCTTTCTTCACTGCAACTGTGTGCAGGTTGCAGAATTTAACCTTAAACGAAATTAGGTTTGTTATACTTGACTTATCACTGCAGAATGGAATCTTAAATGCCCAGACAATCAGCCATAGATGGATTATATGCTTTAAAAAATTCTGATTTCTTCTTACTCTGCGACGTCTTCTCAACTGAGCTTTGTAAAAGGGTGCAGAATCAGGATTTGCCATCAGAACAGCCATCTGTAGTCTCTCAAACTTTTCGTGTTCATCTTCAAGCTACACACAGAAATTAGTTTAAAATATATATGGTAGATTCTGAACAGAAATCAGTAAAAAATTATGTAGATACTAAATGTTACAAAAAGGGGCATAACATTGGTCTAGAACAGTGGTTTCCAAGCTTTTTCAGGGCAAGGCACCCTTACAAAGACTCTTTCAGTCAATGGCACCTGGCCTTAATTTTATTTACCTGTATTACTGTCTGTTTGTATCTGTATGCCAACTGTCCGTCTACCTACCTCCCTACCTTCATACACAAAATATACAGAAACTGCATTACTTGGGGACACAACTGGAAGTAGACCTGGGTGGTTGAAAACTGATGGGCATTGTTTATGGGGTATAAAAGTGAGGGTTAAGGTACCCCAGTCATACTAGGCTTCTACCTCGCGCCCATATAGACAGTGAAATTACAAATTACATTAAGAGGAATGATACCACTCATTACACCAGTCATTTAACAGTCAGAAATATTAATTATCAGTTCAAATTCATAAGCAAAACAACCCTATTCTATCTACACGGCACTAATTAATTAAGATTATTGTTCTGCCTCAATTTTTTCTGTATAGGCAATCACTGGATTTTCTTGCATAGATTTTCCTGCATGATGAGGAGTAAGTTCAATGGAATTCTTGTTTCGAAGCAGAAATTCTTATAATAGTAAGTCCAGTAGAGGTCTTTGCTTCAAAGTGTGACTTATTACACTTTAGTTCAGTAGAGGTCTTTGCACTCTGGATTACCATATTTTTAATGAGGAAAAGTCCAACAGAGTGCTAACAACATTCAGCATAGATTTATGCACAGCCTGATGACTTACACATGCAAGCATCAATATTCAATTGAAAATTGCTTTACATGCAAATATCCAGAATTCTGTTGTTTCCTTAATGCAAATGAATGCTTATAAATGATCACTGAGTTAATGATTAATGCAACTGACACTTTAATTTCAATAAACACTCCTCTCATCGATTGATTGTCTCTTTTTATTTTAAGACCTACTGTCCTATCGTTGCAGCACTATGGATTTTAAACTATCTATCGACATAATAACTTGCATTTAAAAAATGGCACACTGATGCTACCACCTGCACAACCTTATGCCATAATGGCACGACTAACTTTGTATAATCTACTTTGTTCCTTCAGAGTCCTCCCTGTGACATCTATTGAAGTAAACTTGTTTGTATATTTTCGAACTACTGATGATCAATACATGACCACAATTCAATTAAATTCAATAGCATAATGATATTCTACAGAAACTGTAGATCTTGTCACTTACAACAGGTGCTGAAGTGAGTTTTGGAAGTGTATCCAATTTTAGATCAGGGCTGGCTGCAGCTGATGCTACATCTGCTGAAGGTTCTGGAGGAAGGAAGTTCTCAGCATACCATGCATCAAATTCTGCACATGTATATATGACACGCACATTTTAAATATGGATTAGCTATTTTTTATGGAGAAATTTTTAGGTTACTGACCTTGATTATGCAATGTAAATACAATGAGTAGTTAGTAACTGGTAGCACCTCAATCTATGGACCAGCTGGCAACGGATGCCTGTTATACATGCATTTTGTGGGATGCGCATCGACTTCCACTAATGACGGATTGCCCAGTGGTTACGTCATCATCTGCCACACATACTACCATCTGTCGAGGTCTCGCACAGTTAGTCCAGAGAAACTTTGGACATACCATCTGTCAACTATGAATAGGAGGGTTGGGCTACACATATGCATGTGCCCTCCACTGCTGACTTCCAGTTTTCTGTTCACTGTTTTGCCTACCGATGACATTTCTGTTGTTAATAATCAATCAATCAATCAATCAATCAATCAATCAATCAATATTTTTTATTGCAACCAAACAGTAAAATTACATAAGTATAACAATTTAGAAACATTTATTACTGCTAGATTAAATAAGGTGAGACAGAACAGTCGGTGATGGAAGCAATGGGTGGCCCCAAAGGGATAATTATCCCGCTAGGCGGGGACACCCGACAGGTCATGTAACATAGTTCAGTGTATGGCATATAAGTAATCCTTCCCGACGTGATTAGAAAAAAGATAAAGAATAGTCTGGGCATTAAACGGGATGGGGGGCTCTGAGAGGTAGAAAGAAATATTTAACATCATACAACCTAAGCACCGATTAGTTTAAAATTTTCTTTAGGTGGCACTATAGAAATTTTCAATTGCAATTACAATTGAGGAGATGGGTGACTGACCTTGAACCATCCTCTGACGACTGAGTTCTACTTGTCTTTCACAATACTGGATTTCTGGTTTCAGTGAATTGAGTTCTTCCATAGCTGTACGATAGACAGCTTTTAAGTTCAAAACCTTCTGTATTTCAAGATACTCTGGTTCGTCAATTATGATGTTGCCATCTTCATCAAACAACCAACCTATAATAATTACTAAATATAGCACACCACAGTCGAAGCAGTCAAATGGCCTGAAGTGAATGGCATAGATTTCTTATTGTTTGATGTTAATGGCAAAAATCTCTTGCAGTTAATGGCAGCATACTTTAAGTATGAAAATGGGGTTTTACATTCTATAGTTTATAAACTGTAGAGTGCTTCTGAGTAGGTAACTTGATGGGCACTATATTAAATTTTTAAAATGAATGAATGAATGAAAACCTAAAAGAACACAGTAGGTAACCTTTTTGTAAACAGTACTGCCATTTTCATTTTAGTCCTTCACATGTCAATTTTTATTATAATTCTGGCAGAACATTTGAATAGCACCTCTTCACTGTGACAGTGAAGAGGTGTGACAGTTATATCAATTATATTTACACACATAAATTTTACATTAATTATAAACAAAAAAACAACAAACTATGAAATCAAAGGTGATAAAGCTAAAAAAATCCAACAAATTAGCAAATAAAAGGTGACACAACTGGAAAAAGCATACAAGAAATTTATACGAGTTCAGGAAGGCTTTGTATACCTTCAGCAAATCTCGTCTCTCTGAGTTTTTTCAGACTGATGAGTGACTGATCCAGTTCAGACTTTGTTTTATTTATCTTCTCGGCCACAGCATTGTATAGCGTTTTCTTTGTCAAAAAAATTGCTACAGCAGCGATTTTCAGAGATGGTAAATGACACAGCCTAATAACAGTGATATAACTACTCTACTTCCAAACATTTAACAATTCCTCCATATGATTTCCATAACATAATCTGTTCTTAAGTCCTCATTAGAGATTTTGAGCATTGAAAGTATTTGCACTCCAGTAATACAAAACAATAAAATACAACTGTATTTTGAAATTGCCCTCCTTACAAAGTTCAGAAGTGCACACGACTGTACAACAGAACATCGATTTCGCTGGGTCACTACGTAGTGGCTTGAGGTAGATTCAAACCTGCGACCCTCCGGTTACAAGGCACCGAACATTCCACTACACCACCGCATTACAACAGCTGTACTGTTTAAGCCAAGGGAAAGCATATAACTGTTTTAGTAGCATGACGCCTGCAAAAATTGAAAACCAATAATTTTTAATACATGAAACTGCAGTTTGTGCTAGTGTATCAGAAGTCATAGACTTAAAGTTCACATTAAACTTAAATATTTGCTTGTATTATACTATCATTTCAACTTATTCAGAACTAAACTGCTAAAGAAATGGGCCATTTATCTTCATATGATTTTGCAGTTTAATCAGTCATGCCATCATGACAACTTTTATGTTTATTCATAAGAAAACTTACAGAATTTAACCATAAAATTCTCTTCACTGCACAAACTAAAGTGGCAAGGTGCCCATTCAAAATGGATGGTAGTGGTAAAGGATATATCACAAAATAAATATGTTAAAAAATTAGAAGTGTCATGGCTATAGAAAAAAGGTACATATATAATTATATATAGTCTCAATTGTGAAGTTACATTTCTGAAGTAGGTACCTTTATTATCTCTCAGTATTTCATAAACAACACGGCCAAGATCCTTTTTGAAATCTTCAAATGCTTCATTTTTTGGGGGTGGTGTGCTAAGGACAATGAAAAAAGCAGACAGAAAACAGTACTGTTACTGATCTCACTCCAAAACTGCTATCTCTATAACTGCTAATATAAATGTTGGAAATTCTTATCCACAATCTATCAGATAGAATTAAAACAGCCATGTTTACTATCAGTTTGAATACGTCATACTTCCATTAACTTCCACAGTGCCTTGGTCTCTTGCACAATGTAATATACTACAACAGCTTACTTCTTCACATAGTTGCTTACTTGCTCAAATGAACTGTGTGATATAAGTATGTCCAGATATTCTACCATCAATTTTTATAAGTGCTTTATTTTGAGATTTAAGCAAATCACAAGTTTCTGATAACAGAGGGAGAGGACATGTCATATGCCAGATTACCAAGAGATGTGTCTAAAAGTGAGATTGGAATGAGTAAGCAGAATGAGTGAACAGTTTGCAATGACTGCTATTAAAAAACAATTTTTGTCTGCTAGTTAGCTAGTTGACTAGACACTTAACATAGTGTCTTCTGATTATTTTAGAAAGCACTGCCCTTGCTGCCTGTGAGTTGATAACAGTAATATGTTCCAACAAACTTACAAATCCAAATAGTTATATCATGTTATATAAAAAAGTATAACACACTTAAAGGAAAACATACCTAGGTCTTGCAGAGGCTGAATCTTTGAGTTTTGTTGAGGAGCCTCCTGCCTGAACCTCCTCTCTCTTCAAATCAACTGAACCTGAAGGCGTTTGATCTGTAGCCACTGACTTGGCCCTCACATGAGACAGTACTATCTGCTGCTTAACAGTACTGAAACAAGGAGCACAAATGCCATTTAAATTACTTAAACACTTCGACAAAATCAATATTATTTCAGTGTAAAGTAATGTAAATCTCAAAATGTTCTCAGTGCCACACAAAGCTGCATCAGGTGGATCTGCTTACTCACTGGCGTTATATTAAAATCAAGACCACAAGACCCATCTTGAGGTATCTTGCAATATCAGCACTATATATCACCAATATATAATACTTTCTCATGTTTCATGCAACATTTTGAAAAGCATTACTGCAAATACTTAAGATACAATATAAGATAATAGCTTTCCAGGTTAATTTTGAATAAAGCATAGCAAAGAGCTTAATCATTCATGTGGAAGACAATGTAATCTATAAGCTTTATCCATAATTTAAGTAATATCTCATAAGCATAACGTGTCTTTTAAGCTAAACATGTCTAGCAAAGAGATCATAAGGCTAAACCTTCTACAACAGGCTTATCCACCAAGAGCTGTCTTCATCTATTCAATGTACTGGAATGAAAAGTGGTGCAGAACAATTTTATACATGTTGCGGTGCATGGGCGCTCTAACTTGTCACACAATGTTTACTAAGGAATTAAGAAGTCCTGTGCATTATTAACACTTGATATGGCTATTAAGGGGACTATATGAAGATCAGATAGCGGTGATAAGAACAGAATACGGAGACACTGATCAATTCAATATTAAGAAAGGGGTGAGACAGGGATGCATTTTGTCTCCATTCCTGTTTAACTTATACGCTGAAAGAATAATGAGAATGGCGGAAATGGAAGGGGCAAAAGAGGGAGTAAAAATTGCGGGAAAGACCTTGAATAATCTTAGATATGCGGATGATACAACACTAATGGCAAAAAAGAAAAGATGATCTGATAGAATCAATAAGAAGGGTAAGGAGAGAAAGTGAAAAAGCTGGCTTATACTTCAACATAAAGAAGACAAAAGTCATGACAACAGCAGAATGGGATACTTTTGAGATTGACGGAGAAGAAACAGAGGTGGTAGAAAGCTTCACTTTCCTGGGATCATTGGTTGAAAAAGAAGGAAAATGTGATACAGAAATAAAACGAAGGATTGCGATTGGGAAAGCTGCAATGATTGGACTGGAAAAGATATGGAAGGACAAGCATGTGAGCATAGATACAAAAAAAGGCTCGTGAGAGCTCTGATCTTTCCAACGGTTCTGTATGGTTGTGAGTCGTGGACAATGACAAAGAACATGGAGAAAAAGGTCAACGCATGTGAAATGTGGATATGGAGAAAGATGTTGAGAATATCATGGACAGAGAAAAGGACGAACGAATCAATACGAGTGGAGATTGGTGTCGAGAATGAAGAGTCATTAAAACAAAAGGCGACAAGATTGAAGCTAGGATTCTTTGGTCATGTTATGCGATCTGATGGGCTAGAAAAGGAAATGATGTTGGCTTGTGGTGAGGGGAAAAAAAGACGAGGTCGACCAAGGAAAAAATGGATGGATGAGATTCACGATGTAACTGGCATGAATTTGGAAGAACTAAGGGACCTGACTTCGAATAGGAAGCAATGGAAAAGGTGTATCATGACGATCGTTAGAGCTCCAGGAGTTGACAGCACAAGGTGACAAGGTGTGCATTATTGGTCCTTGCATCGTGTCGTGACAGTAGCAAGAATTTCTTACCGTCTATCATCCAATAATAAAACATGTATGCTACCTCATTCAAGTCTATCTCTTACTCAAGTGGTGACATTCTATCAAAGACCAACGAAGTAAAACTATAATAGGCATATACAAAGTTCTAACAAAAACCTTTCCACAACCTGCAGTTGTTGTGGATCCAGCAACATTTTGTCCTATATGATGAAATTTGCATTGAGTTATACTTGCAGGAATGAAAATCATTTTCGTAATAACTGATATTTTCATCTAATCAGTTTCATCTTAAAGAGACTAATTAAATGTTAAATTGCATTGACATCGGAATGGACCAAGCTTTCATTTCATACTAAGCGATGTTTTGTCGTATCCGTTTTCATCTTAACTGTTATTAAAACTATTGCAGAATATACAAAAACTACATATTCACATATTTACACAGTTCAAGCCTAACTCCAGTGTTGTTCAAAGTTCTAAAGTAAAGCAATAAATTACAAGGAATTGTAACTTTAAATAATTCATATTCGTTGCCTCCCCTTCCCACAGAACAGGTGCCCTCTTGTCCCATTTGTGGCCGAGCAGAAAACTGTAAGAATATTCTGTGATGAAGTGTGAGCATAAATTGTAACAAAGTCAGAGTACTGGAAAACAAAAAGTTTTTACTTAAAGTATTTCCACTTCTATTACTCTGTTTCAAGTTAAAGTACTAAAACTTTTACTTAAGTACAATAACAGGTTAAGTCTACTTCACTACTGTTCAACACAGCCTAATTCTGACCTTTCTTTGGCTTTCGGTTTCCTCTGTGCCCTCTTTCTTGCAGACTGTGACAACTTTGTTCCTGGTGAAGCTGGACCGATGCTGAACCCAGACAAGGACACATCTCCAATGAGTTCTCCATCATCATTGATTGGCAGACCAGCTTGTTGGGCAGCTGCAATTGCTGCAGGATCAGTTTTGTCCACTAGGGTGTACCTGGCTCTCAGCTTTGCTTCAATATCCTTATACATCTGACTGCATTTTATTTGAAAACAAATTCATAACAAAAGCAATTAGTAAGAGTTAAAAAACAAGTTCCAAGTTGTCATCTAATCTATAATGTTTTACATAGCAGTGGCCACTTGTTAAAAAGGAAAATACTATTAAAAATTATTCCTCGTCATCTGTGGCGTGCTCCTCTCCGAAGCATGGCCATTTCTATGAGACACAGCCAGCTGTCTCTATTCTGGTCTCTTCTCCAAGCCACGTGCAACCCAAAGTTCAGTGGATGCCTGTCAGCTTCCACCGCTCTTGTCCATGCGTGGCGAGGATGTCTATCAGGCTTCTTCTACCCTCTCCGAGGTCAGAAATCATTGCTTGCAAGGCCTTGGCATGGTCTTGGTAACTCTGCAGTGTGCAAACTGTTACAAACAGTCGAAAGCCTCCTTGCTTGAATCATCTCCGACACTGGGATTTGCATCTTGTGGCAGTATATTTTCACGTCAACTGGTGACATGCACTGTATAGAGAATGTGCAGTAGCTTTCTGAGGCATCACCACTGGAAGGCACTGATTTATCTAAAATGCTAATTTGACAATAGCTATAGTCAATTCTCCAAAGGCAGTACCTCTGCCAGCATGTCCCATATGGAGCCAATTTGCGACCTGCATTTCCTTATAATAATAATTTTGAGGCACATTTGCACAGTTAATCGTGGACGAGGACCGCTAAACTCTGGATCTTAACGCTTCTAAGACAGTTTCAAAGTGTCTGATGGTTCATTTTAAATAATAAAATTTGATAATAATAATAATAATAATAACAATTATATTCTTTATTATTTCAAACCGACAGACGCAGTAAGATTACATTGAAACATGAAAGTACAATCAATATCTTAATTAAACACACGGTTTGGCAGCCATGCAAGGCGCCGCCCTAGAGGGGGTTTACGGGAGTCGATCTGCATACCTTATGCTCTTCTGGCCATGAGTGTTACCACTACTCAATCCCCTCCCCAAAACTATATATTGCTACAAGCTTAAAACTGTTAGTCATAGAAATATACTAGTTCAACTTTCATAATGCGAGAAATTCAATTTTAAAGCAGAGTGAAAAATACTGGCAGACAACAGACTTGAACTGGACCCTTGTATATTAAATCGCAGATATGTCACTTCTTATATAAGTTGACAAATAACCAATTTTAACAAGATCCTTTAGTACTTGCACTAATAAGAGACACAAACACAGATAAAGATCTACACAATACCTTGTGATTTCTCTGAAAGACTCCAAAACAGATTGCAGTTGCCGCAAATTAACAATCTGTAATAGTACACAAAGAACAAATGCCAATCCACAATACTCGGTACATTCTGCAGTACTATTTCTCTGCACACTTAGTGCCTATTGATTTTGGTTTGACTGAGCGCCTGTGAACAACAAGCTGGTTCCCATGTCTTTGCTTTTTTGGGTGTTGTAGAAATCCTGAGATTATGATTATGATAAGTAAAATAAAAACCAATCTCATGAACAAGATTCAGGCAGAAATGCAACATATACATTTCTTGCAAATGGCGGTGTCAAAATGTTAGTAAAATATTACCAGGGTACCAGAACCTATTCTGAGCTGGTATCTGACTACCTGTCATTGGATAAAATTAATCCTTAATCATCTGCCCATCAGATGTACAAATTTTGGGTAAGAACATTAGTAAATGTATCTCTTAGCAAAGGCAAAATCACCAACATAATTTGTATATATAATTCTACATGTTGAAATTCTACTGAAATAAAAAATGTTGTACTTTCTAAATTATAGGTTTGCAACATTTGTGAAATGTGCTGTTATTGGATATTTTGATGCCACCATTGTGCAATTTAGTAATCCCAAACAAAGAAACTGAAGATACCACATTGTATAGAAAGGTACTATATATATAGTGGCACAATATAAGCTGGTAAGTTAATTAAAATACATAATTTTTTATTATATTCATTAATTTTATGTTCAGTGGAGAATAACCTATAGCATCTGTACACATCACCAATATCAACTGTACACTAGTGCAGGAGTACAGGACAATGGTGACGGTGGCTGCAGTTGTCTTGAAGTCCTGCATGAGGCAGGACATTCCAAGTGGTTGAACTTACTACAGCTGCAAATTTAATGCTTCAGATGTGATGAAGGGACCGACCAGACTTACATTCACTAGATGTCCTCTTTCGGTCATTGACGTTATCTGTACTTAACATTTGTTCCCTTCTGTTTCTGTGGTCAATATCTGAAAGACCACTACGTGTAAGTGCCCTAAACAAGTGAATGATGATCAAATAACTAACCTCAATTTCATTGACTTGTCCATCAAGAAACTGTTTAGCCTGCCTTAAAATCTCAAGACGTTGCTGTTCTGTTGGAGGGTCATAGGACACCTGTGGACGATTCGTAAGAGCATCATGCATTGCCAGTTCCTTCTTCAGCCAGAACAACTCTTGTTCCAGTTGTTTAATCACCAACTATGAGACAAGAGAAACACAACTTGTTAAATTCAATGCACCACCTTTCAGCAAACAATCAGTTTTAATAGATTTTCAGACTTACATATTGTACACTGTATACGGAGGCACTTTTTAAAGTATACATAGCAAGCAAATCAATAAAACAAGAGAAGAAACAGGTTATTTAAGTCCAAAGAAGCTAAGGCTCACCTCCAGCTGCAAAAATTAACACAGAATTTAAATTCACAACAGCATGACCTATTAGGCTCATATAAGAAGTTAGGTTCATATATGCAGTGGAATAGCAACTCATTTACATATGTATTTGCCTTAGGTCATCAAAGTGACCAATAATTGATGTATTGTGCATTAATTGTAAATGCTCCAGAAGTAATAAAGATCAGATTAGCCGATTAGTAAGTCATGCCAGTTCTTTTGGCTTTGTAAATGAGGTCAAACTTACTACTGCATTCAGATGTATATTAGCAGTCGGCTTCACTGCAACAGACATCACTCTTGAAGCAAACCTTAGAGTAGAAATCTGTTAAAATTTGATAAATATAAACAAGTAAAAGAGCTGTGTGAGGCATGACTGAAACAAATCAAGAGCATAGGCACTTATGGCACTCCTTAAACAAATTACTGAATTCAAAATTAGTTAGTCAGTTATCTAGACATTTAATATAGCACTTTTAAGTACCTTATAAAAGTACAGCCTAATGATGTTAAATGACATTAACAGAAACTACGTCAGTAAGCAATATAATGCACAGATAACTTTGAAGAGTGATCAGTGAATGGCTCACAAACACATGTTCAGCCCAACCAATGGATTCGTATCCAGATTTTAAAGATGACACCATGTTAAGAGCTCCTGGACGAAGTTGTGTGTAAATGTGGCGACAGGCAGTCACATGCGCAAAACATTACAACACCACTACAAAGTGGAGTCTCATTGGTAGGAGATGAAGCAGTGTCTGGAAATCTCTTAATTGTCGTGTCTGCACAGAAAAGGCATTCCCTGCCTGCCGGTTGGTAGGTTGAAGAGCCATGTGTGACTGATGGTCAAGCTCATGCCATGATCCACATTGTTCCTCCTCTTCTCAGACACAAATTACCCAAAATCCGTAGGTTCACTGATGTGAGTCTCGACCATACAACTGAAAGCCCATCCCTCCTCAAGCAGTCATGTAAACCAAGCTGATATGTGAAGAAATAGCCTCGAAACGTTCTAAATCCATGGCAGAAACAAGGAATAATTCCAACATGCAAACTTGGCAACAGCGAATGTCCAAGTACAACAAATTATCGCGCAGGTTTCCACCAAAACAGCACAGAGGGTGAGTCAAAACTAATGTGGCTGTTGGCATATGTATTAGTTCAGTATTTTGTATTTATATAGCACCCCACTAACTAATGATCAATCTAAGGTAACACAGCTAAGCAATTTGCATTCGAGTTTTACACTCTTAACTGTTCAAACTGAAAAATCCAAGAAAATGTCACACTAAATGAAGCAACACAGTTTAAAATACTTTCTAGGCAGCAGAAACAGATCAAAATGTGGAACGGCACTACATAACGATAATAATGTGTATGTATGGATGCAAGCATATGTTGTAATTATGGATGCAAGCATATGTTGTAATGATGCATATATATGACTACCTCCATAGTACATTTTAAATCAGCTCTAAAAGCATGTCCATAGAATCTAAACAGCCACATTCACTGGGTCTATAGCTGGCCTGCACTGAGGCACAGGTAGCCACAGATGGCCAGCTATGAGCTGTATGAAGACCCAGTTAATGTGGCTGTGAGGGAGGGCTGTGAGGGAGTTATTAGTTGTTCCGTTTGAAACAAGAGTTACTGACCGTTTCCTCAACCTGAGAAGCTTCTACCCAAACATTCGCTATAAGCCTTGTAAGACAGTTTCCACCAAGTGAGTCTTTGAGGCAGTGAGTCAGATGTGACTGACGATATGGCACTCGGAGGCTGCGCTTTGCAAGAGCAACCACTGTCTGCTCCAGAAATGAAAGAGACTTGTTGATGAGCATTGCCTCATCCTTTGTACGACCATCAGACTACACAAGAGAAACAGAAACCTGCAGTAAGCATAAAGATTTCTTCGCATAAAACACCTGTAGCATGTTCTGCATTTGTAGTCCTGTAAATCATACAGACTCAGTGGCACCAGTTATAGGTTGTAATTAGAAGAAGGCATTTAACATGTTATTACTAAAATTAAAGCATTAAAATTTAAAAGCAATTAAACCTTCTAACACAATTTTTAACAATAATGAAGCCTAGCACTTGTTTTCTATGGCTCATCCTAATATTCAACAATGCAGAGTGGTTCTTACACCAACTCTTACTCTGGAAAATGCAAATGAACTATTCTCTTTGCACAACTGGTTGAACTATGAGTATAACTAACAGATTACACATATAATATAAAATTTCAAACACTCTTGCCATTAAGCAAATGAACTACCGCTGTCTGCACAACATAAAACTGCAGCAGAACTAACAGAAACTTCTCAACTCTGAAACAATCCTGACTAGTTTAACATTCTTTTACATATGTTACAAAATGGCAATAAATTTTCCAAATGTATAATTAAAAGCAAATTTAGTTAGCATTATTTTATTTTACAATTTTATAATGTAATAATTGTTATTAAAATCATACAACATGCTGCAAATCTTTAAAAAATTTAATTCCTCCATGACTAATGCAATTATTCCAAGTAAGCATTTTAATCCAAGTCCACTTCTATATATAACAGAAGCTCCTTAAACTTTGATGCAATACAGTTGGAGAGACTGATCCTAAAATTTAATTCAGCTCTAATACATGTATATCAAGAAACATACACCTAGAGCTTGAGCGTGTTACCAACCTGTGTCTTTTTCAGTCTTTCAGACCCAGCAAGGTCAACAAAATGAAGTTTACTGACTGCATACTTAGGATCCGACTCATATTTTGAATGACTCTAAAACCAATGCATATAACTTTTGTGATGAAAGTTTGCTTCGACTCTACAAAAAAGCTTGAACTGAAAGATCATCCAAAACTGATAGAATACTGACTTTATTAGCATTACTGTATTCAGTGGTAACATGATAAACAAAAAGACTAAATGACGACTTTCAAACTGTAAAGCTCTCAATTTTCAGCTACCAGTAACTTCAAACAATCATTGCAATTCATTAAGCACCAGATCTGACCGCCATTTACAAAAATAAGTCATAGGTGTATACATAATTACTTGTCTGTGCTTAGGGCAGATAAAAAATATTGCAATCTTTTCCATCTTGATAAATTTTATATCATAATTGTAAACTCCAAATGTCTAAAGCGCTACTCAAAAGCTAAGTGCAGGCACATGCCTATCCACGAGTATTGTGTCATGTTAGATGAGTGGTTCAAAGATGTTCAGTGGAGATCCAAGTCGGGTTGCTAGAGAAACCCTAAGAGAGGAGGCAGAGGAGCTGCTAAGGCAGGTTTCATAGAGAACAAAAAAGATCAGAAGGTGGAGGTTTGGACGAATGAGGGTAGTAAATCTTGAAGAGGTGGGATTTTAATTTGAAGTGGAAAGCCTGTGGGGTGATACCTAAGTAGAGAAGTCTGAGGCAGAGAATGGTGGTTGAGCGATGATGTTGGTGGAGGAACTGAGAATGTGAGAAATTCAGATGGAAGACTGTTCCAAGGTGCAATATAGAATATGTATCAAAGAAGAGCTTCAACTCTACAAAACAGCTTGAACTGAAAGATCATCCAAAACTGATAGAATACTGACTTTGTTAGCATTACTGTATTCAGTGGTAACATCATAAACAAAAAGACCAAACTTTCAAACTATAAAGCTCTCAATTTTCAGGTTCGAGGTTGAGGAAAAAGGAATTACAGTAATGAAGCTTTGAGTGGACAACTGAGGTAGCAATAGTGGAAGCTGTTTCAAAGTCAAGCAAGGGTCATCAACATTGCATGCAGCTGGTGCATGAGATGGTGGAGATGTGATTAGAAAGGGAGAAATGCAGATCAAAAGTAATGCCAAGATTACGCACAGGTGAATCGGAGATGAAAGTAAGAGATGAATAGTATGTGGATAGGTGTATGGAAGGGTCAGGGAGCTTCTTGATCTGATCTGGATTTATAAGGAAGATTCTGTTTTGGCAGGGTTAAAGTGGAGGCAGAAAACCCACATAGGTCATGCATCCTAAAAGCCAGAAGGAGAGTTTTTTATAAGTAAAAAATTGGATTATAAGAACCATTGCTGGATCAATTGAACTTATTTACCGGTAATAAACAAACATAAAAATAAAAATTGAGCTGCTGACAGCTGTCACAAAACTTACCACGACATACAGAGTGAAAATGCAGTGAGACCTTGAGGAAAACTTGTTCAAACAGTGTGGGGCAACAGCCCTGTTAGATTCACCCTTAATAAATCAAACTGCAATAGTTAATAGTACTATTAATAATAACATACTAAATGAATCCTTAAAATAACATAAATTATGCATAGAAGTATTGATGAACAGTACTGTACATCTGCTGCATATTAGAATGATGTAATGTGGAAAATCAAAATAATGTTGGGGAGTAATATCACTTATTTTAAGGTAACCCCCAAGAGGCAGCATTAGGTTTGAGCATAAGAAAATTTATTTTCTTAGCCTTGGAGTTACCTTAAAATGTGGCTTTTGCACTCCTTATCAGCCAAATAGTCCAATCCACTGTGCACTGTCCAAGTGCCAGCACTCCTATAGCCAATTCACAAGAGTGGTTGCTGTAGAAATCATAAAACATTTTTTGTTCTGGTGAGGATTTTAACCCATGGCCATGGAGTGACAGTCAAGCGAGCAATCCACTAGACTATTGCACCACCCAAAAGAGTGTAAAAGGTAGCTAATATTTATTTCCTATAATCGATGACAATATCTGAGATGCTAATACAACCCATGTTCCCATATGGATCAGAATGCAGGACAGTATGAATGAAACAATAGAAAAGTATCCTCAGAAACGAGATGGCTACAGTCTGTACAGAAATTAAAAATGATATAACAGAGTTCCTAAATATCCAAACAAGCCTGCTGGACAAAGGCAATCAGTAAAGACCAAGGATAGGCTCAGGCTTTCTACACACAACTGTTTCAAAGGAAGCTCAAAACTATACTCAGATAAAATGGTAAGTGCTCATCCAAATCAGTCAACTTATAGCAGCATTTAATCACTCTACTACTAAAAAACTAATTGAACATATAGGCAAAAGAATAAGAGAAACTGGATATGAAATAGCATAATACACCAATGCAAATACTATAGTCAGATACATATTAGTCATCAAAAATGTACTTCATCTGTATAATCATACAGATTATTATTATAATCATACAGATTGTGGGGCGTGGTGGCTCAGTAAGTTCGGCGCCCTGTGACCGGAGGGTTGCAGGTTTGAATCCCACTCTAGCCGCTGCGTACGGACCTTGGGCAAGTCCTTCACTCACAATTGCTCGTGGCGCTTCGGCGTGAAAATTCAGGCACAGTATCAAATGCTGTAGTCGGGAGCGCCTCTGAGTAGTAGTGGACTTCGAGAGGCGCTATAGAAATATCCGGAATAAATAAATAAATAAATAAATACACAGTTGTAACAAAACTTTATTATAGCGTTCTCTCAAAGACAGTGTTAACATTTTAATGACAAGCAAGCAATAAAATGTATGGAAAACTTAGCCATCTCATTGTTAAAGGATTAAAAGAAGGTAACAGTGGAAATCAAAGTGTTAATAATGGGAACAAACATTAAAATGCAGTGTAAAAGATTGATTTCATGAGTCTCTAACTGGAATCTGACCTGGCTTCTCAAACACGTCTTGATTTTGACTGCAAGTTCATTTGAAAAGGACCGTCAGCTGATGCTCCAAGTATTATGATAAGGGTGCTATAGAAGACAGGTGACTAAATTAAACTAACTGAGTGAAAACCTCTCAAGATCTTTTACTAAGCTATGGTCAATCCAAAAATGACAGCCACTGTGTCTTGATTTACCACAAAGAGCAAGTTCAATGCTTCCTCTTCAGTTGGTGCCAGATGGCTTTGCAATCCTTTCACAGAGACACCACCAGCAGCATCTTCAATGATATACAAGGTACTTGCTGAACTGGATCCAGGAAGAGTGGACAGCAGGTCATACATCACTTCATTGAAAATTTCCAAGTAGGAGATCCTGCAACAATGGCACAGAGCTGTACTAAAAGTTACCTTTGGATGCCAAACCATTCCACAGAATACTCTAAGTTACTCAGAGACCAATTACTGTTGAATAAATAAAATAAATAAATAAATTCTAGAGATTAGAGTGCCGTATATTCGTAGACAGTCGATAAGATCGAAGCAACGATTCAGAAGCACTTGGGTCGCTACGCAGTGGCTTGAGGTGGATTCGAACCCGCAACCCTCCGGTTACAAGGCGCCGACTTACACCACTACACCACCGCATCCCCCTACTACACCACCGCATCCCCCATGTGATGTTGAATAAATTTTAATAAAAATGAAATAACCAGCAGATGTAGGGGTAAGATAAGTTACAATGATATCCCATTTATTACATGCCTCTACCAACATGACTCGTAAAAGGCATGTCTCAGGGTTATGGATCACTTGGCACAAACATGACAACAGCAATTGGACCATCTTCATGGAACAGTCTTCCACTTGAAATTAGAACTTTACTACCACAAGTACCTCAAAAACCGTTTCAGCTCATCATAAGATACACCTTTTTAGAGCTGCTAGACAGCCGTGTTACAGTGCCTTTGTGAAGTTCTTAAAATGCACAGCATATAAGACTAGTGTTCAGATACATGCAGACAGGTGCGTAAGCTTGGTCTAAAAAGTGAGGGTACCAATTTCTTACATACACGAAGCATGGCAGAGACCGTGATCTCTGGGAAGGCTCAATAATAAAATATTGATTGGCATTGTTTAAAAAGTTGGGGTACAGTACCCCCAAGTCCAAAAGGTGGGAGTATGGGACTACGGGTACCCCTCGTACCCCACACGTTACGCCTATGCAAACAGACATACAACTGAACCAGACTTTTTTCCTTATAGGGAATACTGGGAATAATAATAGGGAATAATAGACAACTACCTATCATTCTGACATAATTTGGAATCTGAACCCCCAGAGAAAGAGGGTAAAGCATACTGCAAAACAAGTCAGCTGTTTTTAAGAAAAAAACTGGTAAATATGTATTTAAAACGTGACGTTCTATGCAGTAAATCAGCTAAGTCCTCAGATATTCAAATGGCACAGATAATCTAAACATCTTTGCATGCAAACAATAATGAAATACTGTAATAAAAAAGCCCTTTCAGTGGTGGGACTACCTGGAGTTGCTTTCTGCAGCCACTATAAGCTTCTTTTGCTACCATTTTGAAACTGTTTTTGCAAGAACAGGCTTGGGATGCTTGTGACCTGATTTCTGTATAAGTTAACAAGCAGCGGAAGACAATGCTTCTGATTCAACATAGCATTCATGACCAAGATTGTGCCCTTGCTGCCTCAGCTCTTGAGCAGTGCTTTAGAAAATCAACATTGTAATAATGATTACCTAACAGAGAAATATGAGTCTGGGTTTTCCTCAATGTGTCGAAACAGCTGTGAAAGAGCTCGAGGGATGATTCCTCGATTATCATAATTTTCCAAAGCTCCAGTCATGGTGAATGTTTTTCCTGCTCCTGTCTGTCCATAAGTCATAATGGTGCCTAAATTAACAAATTAGATTCATTTATATTCATTTTATGTATCTTTTTTCAAACCCTGGGCTTTGGTTGATTAAAAATTGAGGTTTACGAAAAGTCCCCTTCGCCAATCAAAAAGTCACATATTTTTAAAACTAACATGGCATTTATTTAAAAAACCATAAGTACTTATCAACATATTACACCAGTATTGCACTCATTACACTTGCTGCCAACCATGCAAAGAATTCAGTTTAAAATCTGTCTTACAGTTCAGAGAGACATAGCATTCAAAATCAGCAGACCTATCACCACTCCTTGCTCTACCATCCTGACAGCATGTATTGCCCTTGACCCACAGATACTCTGACACCTGCTATGCCTAACACTAAAACAGTGCTCAGCTCTTGGTGTTTCTTGGTGGCTGGTCCAAAGTTTTGTAATTCACTGCCTAGTTCTGCCTAGGCTCCTATACGCTAAAAGCTTCAGAAACCGAACTTGCTTTTGAAAACTCTAGCTTGGAAGCTGTTGGTTGGGCTAGCGTGTTTGCGTGAACCCGCCACCGGTGACTTCTCTAGGGATCTGAGCAAATTTTCGCTCCGTTTAAAATTGATGTTTAACATCATAGAGACCAGCGCAACTAGTGTACTAATTGTACTTTCTGTTACGCGCCTTTGGGCAAGATTTAATTTTGTTTAGGCGCATTACAAATACCAGGTTATTATTATTATTATATATGTATATTATTATAGTTCTGCGTGCTTAGTCTGCTCTCTAACGTCATTCAGAACTAAACTTAAAACATGTCTGTTTCAATTGCTTATCCTCTGAAGCTTGACTTCTGGTTTCTCTGACTTACTAGATTTTGACCTCCTGGTTTCTCCAATGAATAATGACTTTGAATATGGTGTCCCATGAAGTGAACACCAATTGATACCTTGTGCATCATGATAACGACGCCATAGGTTAGATACAAAATAAGATTGTTTCAGATCCGATCCCAAGGATCAGTAGATGGCTTCAAATTAAATGGCCAAAGAGACAGAATCAAATGTGATCAAACAGCTCAAAATGCAAGGGTCAGTAGTTCAGAAGATGCAAACAAATGAATTATTAAGTAACCACATAAAATTGCAAAGTTCTGGCCATTTAACCAAATTAATTAAATTTATGATAAAAGAGCAGAGAAGCAAACTTACCATTGTATCCTTCTAAAGTTGCTTTTACCATATCACTTGCAACAGTAGAAAATATTAGCTCCTGACTTGCATTGTGCAATATTCCATCCAGTTTAAATTCCCAATCCAGCATCTCGTTATTGATCATTCCCTTGGCTGCATCCCGCGTAAGGTGAATGCCAATAGTCTGCATAAAAAAATTATCTCAAAAATCACTAAACAATTTCAGCAAAATACAAAAAGAAGACTTACCTACAGGGGCGAACGCAGGCTTAAAAAAATTGGATGCACAACAAAGAAATTCAATTTAGATAACATCTAAATGCGTTAACATGACGTATTGTCGTTTAACAAAATACTGTTTTCTGTGAGGATTTAGTTCCGCTCTTGATTAAACGTAATTTAAGAATGTTCTGTTTTGCATGTTATGTAGATGATTCAATTGTTTTAAAAAATATCGATGCAAAGCCTATTCCTTGTGTGGATTTGATTTAGTGGGTGGACGCACGTGCGTCCAGTGCGTCACGCTGCGGGCACCTCTGCTTACCTATATTATCAGATATGCTTAATTTATATAATTTATAACTCATAAAATATACATATACAATTGTATTTGATACTGCCTGCCTTCCAAAGCTTAGAAGTGCTGCAAGTGCACACAAACCATACTACAGCATCAGTGACGCTGAGCAATTGTGTGTAAAAGACTTGCTCTAGGCCCTATACAGTACACAATAACCACATTGGGAAGGCTCAAACCAATACTCCCATTATTACAAGCCGAGTGCTCTAACCAACTGGCTACAGCGTACAACTCATTCAGTAGCATGAAAGTTTCCTTAAATAATATGGCACAGCAGCATTTTACTAAATATCAAGATACTGGCATTGCATACCTGTCCATCTGGATGCAAGTTGATCATCTCATCAGCAAACTTGTCAGTTGGCCTTGTACGAACCCAAACCATGGCTCTGTTCGTGGCAAATGAATAGGCTCCTGAACAGAACAACAGTTGTCTTTTTAACCATAATACCATAAATATTTAATTAATATAGTAACAGCTTTAAAGATAATTACTGTGTGAGTGTGTTCAAATTCCTTTCAGTGTAAACTGTGTCCTTCAATTGTGCATCATTCACTAACTGATTAACTTTTTCATTGTATTTAACTAGATTATATCGGTTTTTCAACTGCTTTGATATCAACTTAAACAAGCTCATAGTTGTCAGAATTTATACCAATTTCGCAATACAAGAATATTACATAAAACGTACGTACATTCAGTCACACATAAATCAGATTCAGAGGAAGTGTCACAAAAACTTCTCAGACTTCACATATGTCATGGTATGGCATTCGTGATAATTCCGATTCTTATACTGGGCCGTCAGGGCCCAAGGACGAGAAAAAACCAGAATGCATGTCATTTCCAGGGCTGTAGTCGAGGGTATACGCGGGTATACAGTGTATATTCACCTCTAGAGACTGTATACTCACCTCACAAAATATTTACATTTATTTATATTAAAATACTGTAGCGTATACTCACAAAATACTGTAGCGTATACTCCACCTCTAATTTGTTTCGGAAAACTAACCGGTAGCGTGTACTCACCTCTAATTTTACCACTACAGCTCTGGTCATCTCAGTCTAGTAATTGGCTACATGCCTTGTTATATCCAGTGGTTAAAGTGGTTTCGGTGAGCAGTGGGAACTCCAAACTATAATTTTATTGGAACGCATGCGTTACCAGGATTCTTGCATTGTGAGCAGTGGGAAAGCAAGAAACGAGTTTCGAAAGCAGTGGGAACGCCGTTCCCACCCACTTTAAACGCTGGTTATATCAAATCTAAAAACCACCAGTGACCCTGTAATAATACTCAAGGCATCAATCGATGGCCGCTACCAATGACTCCAGTGCCAGTCTGGTCGAAAGCCACGAAGGGAATCCGAGAAACACGGAAATGCCTCATTTAAAAAAATCCTCATACCATCGTATAAGAGTTAAGTAAATTTTTATTCGACAATAAATGGTAAGAAACAATACAGCATCTCTATATTCCAATTTCATATTCCTAACCATGATCAGCCATTTCCAGCAGACAGCTGTATTCGTCTTCCTTCGTTCCTTGGACCGTTAGAGGACGCAATAGTTCCAGTCTAAAAGTAAGTAAATATTCTATGCATCGCTATTAATAGTTCTGTTTGGTTGTCTGGAGAAAAATAATATAAATCCTAATTCCTAAACGCCCAAACCCAGAAACGTAAAGTATGATTTTTTCAAAGTACATGTTTCTTTCACTTTTGATAGTTTTTGTTTACCATGCGTGTAAGTTTTCGGCTATGTTAATGTTTTTCTTCTACTTTTGACATTTTTGCCTATAAGCAATTTAGGTCATTCCTTTCTCTGCTTAATCTACTATAGGCCCTACGTGGCCCTATCTTGCGGGGAATAAAATTGAAATGAAATTAAATGAAAGTGTGCAGTCATGGAGCCTATATTGAGATGTTATAAGTACGTTGAATGTGTTGTAGACGTAGGCGTCAGTGTGATTCTCGTTAACGTTAACGATAACGAAAATGTTCGTTAACGAACCAAAAATGATTTCGTTAACGATAACTATAACTGTAACTAAAAAATATCATTAACTATAACTATAACTATAACGAAAATAACACTAACGAAAATTCATCGCTATTTTCGTTAATGAAATAAAAAAAGTGCAATATCGATAAACATGGCGAATTTAATCAAACGCGATATTTTCTTCGTTTTAAACTATCCTGTTAATTGTCCCGAGATAAAATGAGAAAATGTGCTGCATATTCTCCTTCCGAATATTCTGGTTTCTTTTCGAAAATCAAATATTTCGAGTTTCTTTTTGATGGAAAGATATTTTTTTCTTTTGATTGTTAATTTTAGAGTGAGAAACTTGTTTTGATTTTAATTTCCTATGTTAAAAGGAATATTATAAAAAGTTATCATGTTCAAATTAGAAATGTTCATAATAAAAATCAAATTGAATACACAATTTAAAAGAAAACGAGATTGTATTTTCAATGGGAAAAATCCATTAAAATCTGTGACAGACAATGATTGCACAAAAATACTGTAGCCATTAAGTATCAAATTAAAATCTTAATAACAAAGTTTTGTTTTTTAGCAATTTTAGTTTTTTGCATGTTAAAGTCATAGAAATATTCTGAGGGTGGAGTAATTTTCTTTGACATAATTTTGTTAGGGGGTCCTTGAATGTTTGACAGTAACTGTTGATGACAAGGGGAGATCAAAAACTGCCTAAAATTTGCTGACATAATTAATCGATAACCCCATAATGGACCAGGAGGAGTGCCATTGAGGTCACTTGTAATTATGTACTAACTAAAATTAACTAAAATAAAAGTCCATTAACTATAACTATAACTATAACTAAAAAATAATACTAACTATAACTGTAACTATAACTAAAATAAAAAACCATTAACTATAACTATAACTATAACTAAAATAAAATCTGTAAGGAGAATCACACTGGTAGGCGTAGACTCTGGGGGCAGCCGGGGCACATCCCCTCCAATAATTAAAGAAGAGCATTCCACACAAAAATCGAGAGGAGAATTTCTTGAAATATTAAAATATTAGGCCTATGTTTCAATATAGATAAACTTCTTCAAAAACAAGGACAAAGAACTGAAATACTATCAGAAATTCATAATGAAAATTTACCCTAGGCCTAGGCCTATATGCTTGTGTATTCCGGTTACATCATGTATGGTGTAGGCCTACAACCGGACGTAGCTTTTCGTCATTGCGCAGGCTTTAAACGTATACCTGCAAAGAACTATGCCAGAGGAACGTCTGAATCGTGTTGCAAGTCTCCACATCGTGCCTATAGAATTATACAGTTCTATGTCCACTTTCTTGAAAATCGAGAAAAACGATTTCTTAGATTTGCTGACGAAAATGTTTCGCGCTGTTTCATTGATGGCAATTAAATTCAAAATTTTGGACAACACTGTGTTCCCCTAATATGACTAGGCCTATATAGCCTATGTTTCTGTTATTATAATGTACACTAAATACAGGGTCCGATTTGCCGGGGGGGTCGGGGGGTTGGACCCCTGCTTCTTTTTTTGACCCTCTGCTTCAAGCCTTTGGCCGACCCCCAGGGGGGTCGGCTTGACCCCCTCAAATTCCTTACCCTGAGTCCTACACCAAACGACTCCATTAGGCCTATGACCAATCGCAAGCAGTACTGCCTTGTCACCTTTGGGTAATTATTTATTATCCAGTCGGTACCTTAATTTTGAAATATCGCGTTAATATTGTTCACGAGTAGGGCCTAGCGCTTTAAGCTTGGCATCTTCAGCTGCTGACGGATTAAGTTACTTTTAACTCGAGCGAGGTCGTCTACTGTGTAGGCAGAGGCAGTGTCAGAGATATTTCACAGGGCATGACCAAACATACAGCAGACAACAAACGGACCGCAGTCCCTGCACAAGCCAGCCCCTCAGGCGCCTTTATGCCCGGGGTCCTCGCCTTGGGCACATCGGCTCTAACGCCAGTGGCACGCCACGAGCATCCAGTTGCGGGGAAAAGGTCAAGCAGACAGTGGCATTCTGTCCAGCGTTCGCTGGCGCTTTTGACCTCGATTGACCTAGACTAGAGTGCACATCTATAGCAGAACACAGCTAGGCCTATATGCTGTCATTTTTGTGACATGAACCGAATTGGAGATCGGCATAAGGGCCACTAATCGGCCTAGTGGCTCTCAAAAACGCGTTAAGTAAAGAAAAAACATCTCAAAATCAGAAAGTACTTGCAAAGTAGTTTTCCTGTTTTCCTTCAAGCAAAAATCTATAAGTAGGCCTACATCTGCAGTCACCGTGATGGTCAAAATGCAGGCTCATCTGAGCCTATATAAAGTCACTGGTGATGCTGCAGTTGTCGAACAACCGCCAGTTTAGCAACTTTCGCGCTCTGCCGAGTCTGACTCTGTTGTGGAACGGCAGAATATATATGTTCAAACAAGAACACGTCATCAAAACGTACGTCTCCTACCACTGGATTATGGTGGAACCCCAGAAGCTGAGCACTCTGCTTCAGAGAAGTTTCGGATTGACAATTTTCTGCCCATCGTTGATCAATTCCCAACCGAGTTGACAAGAAGGCTTGCATCATACGAACTATACTCTGCTCAAGGTTTGGTTTTCTATAGGGCATATATAGACTTGAATCTTGTAGTGATGAAGAAATACACAACTCAGAGAAAAACCTTGTAGCAATATATACGGCGATGACCTCGATGAAAGCCTTGGCAATGAGCTCATAATATGCAGTGTTCTTCTTTTGTCAAAATGTTTAAACACGAGACAGGTAGGGCAGGCCGCAGGCCTCAAAATAAGTCATGAGCAGTTCATGTACCAACACATGGCAAAGGTGTTGAAAGTTCATTTCCAAAATGTGGAAATTATGTTAAGAATGTACTTGGTTCTCGTGGTCACAAACTGTAGTGCTGAATGCTCATTTTCTGTGTAGGCCTACAATTTGTTGTTCCTATAAGTATAGGCCTATTTAAGCTAAAACTGCGACTGAAAACTACTTTTAATTTTGAATATAAATTTTTTAGATGTCATGTTTGCATCGTAGGCCCTAGTTGACTGTTGGTCATTGCAGAATCTTGACATATTATGGAAGTTCATTAACCTCATTTACAAAATAACGAGTAAAAAAATTAATTATGGCTTAATACATTTATATTATTTGTATAGATTTCCGACCCCCTGCTTCTTTTTTGACAAATCGGACCCTGCCGGGAGTTTAAAAAAACTTTGCGAGACGCTGCTCTAGACTTCTAGAGGTCGACCGCGCATCGCTTGCCCACTAAATCCAGCGCGATCGATTTTCAAATCGTCTACTATTTTCAAATGGGAAGCTCTGCGTATATAAACCTTATCTTTGCTGTTGTCGCGTGCCGCCGTTGCACGCAGAAATGCAACAACCAATCCACGCGCAGTAAACAATTAAAACAATTAGTTTACAACAAAGTGCGTCAAGGGCTGGTCATTTTTCCGAAAAATGATTCAAAGTTGTGTCGAATCATGACATCATTTTCGAATCGAATCGAATACCGCCGTCCGATTCGTTTTCGAATCGAATATCGAAGCTTCGCAGGTCCCTATATTCGAGGGGTCAAATCAAGGTAATAAATTGCTCATAAAGTTCTGACATAGGTATACGGTTTAAGGTTAGGCCTACTGCTAACTTTCTACCTGCATTTAAGTACAATGTAGCCTATGTTGTATAACACGTGGACCGCTATATTTTATATAATAGGCCTAAGAGGCATTTGCCTGCGTATGTTATTCTGCAGTTGAATTGACCTAGGCCTATAGGCCTATCTGTCGGCTGAAGCCAATGCAAATCTCAGATAGCTGTCACTAAAACCCTCAATCACCATCACATCACTTCTGTCCTCAAATCACTCCCCTGGCTTAAAATACCTGAACGATTAGAATACAAAGCCCTATCATCATGGGCGGCGATCCGGGGTCGAGGGGGACAAGACCCCCACCTTTAAGAGTGGGGGACACACCATACATTTGTCCCTCCCCCGAAATTTTTAAGAAACACAAAAAAGGTTAAAAAAATTTATCGCGATTTTTGGGACCTCTTTTTTATCAGATCAGTTCAAAAGTCTTTTTTGACCAGATCATTTCAAAAGTGTCCGCCACCTGTCAAACAAGATCGCCGCCACTGCCTATCACTTACCTACAATGCATTCGACTCCTCTCAGCCCTTAATCTATCGTTCAGTTATTGACAATCCAACCAAACCGCTCAACCCGCACCTCTTCCGCCCAACACTTCTCCACCCTTCCGTCACCTCATCACTTAAGTTGCAAATCGCTCCATAGCCATAGCTATTTCGCCTCTCTGGAATAAACTCCCACCAGAACTAGGACAAATACCTGATCCATCCAACGAACTCACCAAAACTTCACCTCTCGCTATCTCTCCACAGGTCTTTCACTTAAAAACTGAAAGCACTGCTCTTTCACAATCCAATCCTGATCCCTCCCCTTCATCTTAGCTCTCGCGTCGCTTCATTTCTAAATATCATCCACCGTAGCCATCTGACTGCATGCATGCCTGACCATTTGGATCTTGACCTGGAACCGATTTGACCCTCTATACCTGTCTATCGATGTTGTTTTGACTGAGCGCCTGTGAATAAGCTTGTTCCCGCGACTTAGCTTTTTGGACTCTGTAGAATCTCGAGATTACGCTTACGATAGCTGAGCAAGTAGACTTACGTAGGCCGTCGATAGACATATACACGGATGTACGTCTATAGGCCTATACTCGTACTATGGGTTCTATGAATGCATGCCTACTAGCCACGTAGATCAATGTCAGCAGGTAGGAACTACAAACAGTTTAAAACAAGCTGTTGTTTGTATGTCACACCAAATTAGGCCTAATTACTAATTGTGAGCAGTTGTATTTTCTGTCGTATACACGTCGTCGTTGTAGCGAATGGGATTGAAGTGTAGGAGGAGGGCCCCCATGGGGTTGACCTCACAGTCGACGGTGTGCCATGGCTTGTAGAGACCAAACTGTTTTCCAGTCAGGACCTCAGTGACGTTGTAGACGGCGGCGTCTGTTATGCTGAAGTCGCTCAACTTGAACGAGACGCGACTCGGTTGACCGAAGATGTTCGTATAGAAGATGCCCAGCGCGCAGCTGCCGGTCACAGCTGACAGGCGTTTCTTCCATATGTAGACTTGACCTTGCTTCAGTGCAATACATACAACAGAACACCCTTCCAAACTCAACGACGATACATCGAATATGGAGGATACACTATTGCTATTAACGTATACAGCCTATAGGCAATAGCTGCAGTATAGTAGGCCTATCCAATCCTTTTTGCATCCATAGCCTATCAAGTAAAATATATAGTTCAGTTGACAAGCCAATTAGCGCTATCAAAAACGTAATATTAACATGATGAGTAGCACAGAGGTAAAAGTCAGTTTGGACTTTGAAGTCCCATATATTCGTTTACACTTTAAACTGACCTCACATGTGTAGGAGGCTTCTATATGCTTCTGTTCCTTCCCTTTCCAATACAAACAACTTTTCAAATATGAAGCCCCACCGCGTTTATGAAGTTCACTGATTAAAATAGCCTATTGCAATACCCCCAAACCATGGTAAACCTTGCGTCTACATTAATGGAAGAGTCCAATTTAGCTGCCTTCAACTACGTCTTGTGAATTTGGATTAAATAGTTTAATATGAACTGAACAAAAACTAGGATTCTATATTATAATTATGAGTATGTATACGTGCTCACAACTTGTACTTGTCTGGCCATTTCTGCCAATGGGTCTTGGTTGATCTCAATGACCCTTTGGTTGAGTAGGATTCGCTTTGATTCGGCGGAAATTGTTCTCAGGTCTGTAGACACAAACAGCGGAGACATGACGATTGACCAGAAAGCCAGTTGAAACCTCTGTTGATCAGTACTCAGACCGTAATTCCCCATCAGCAACTGTAAACACGAATACGCACATTTAGATAATCACTTTCAGGTTAATATGGCTTATTTGACATATTATATAATACTAGCCTACGCAGTAGACGCCGCTTAAGTGCATAACGGATAAGTGCGTAATTCGCTTATGTGCATAGAAGCTGACCGGTCCCATTTTAATATAGGGTATTTCATTGAAGACAACCCCGCCTATGTACACATATGTGCATAATTTGGTTATGTGCATAGCCGACTACAGGCCCGTTGTGCACTGCTCTGTGTATATCAACTTCGCTTAACTGCATGGCAGCTTAGAACATTCTGGCCGCATAGGCAGTTGGCCCTTGAACAGCAACAGACACCGGGTGTCCAGTAGTCTGTTTTAGCTGCGCTGTGGTCCGTATCAGCAGGCGACGTAACACTGTAACCGATCGACATTTCGGAGTGTGCAAACCGTATCATAAACATTCCGTTTAGTGTCTGTCAATCACACTGTTCCTGTAGCTTGCTGGACACTCGTTTATGCTGTAAAAACGTTGCATGTCTGTAAGTTAGCGGAGCGAGTAGAGGTGCTTAAACTCCTGCAGGACAGTAAAATCTACTAACTGGATGGTTACTACTAGTATGTATACAGGCTCAATTTTTGTTACTAAATACCATGTAGGCTACATTTAGCCAATTTTACACAGTATATATAAACTTCGTATACGTGCATAAATCGGTTAATAGCATAGCTTCAAGGCAGTCCGAGGCTATATACTTAAGCGGCGTCGACTATAATTTTATTGTATAAAAATTATAGGGCCTACTGTCGACACCGCTTAAGTTAAGTGCATATCATCGGGACTGCCTTGAAGCTATACAATTAACCGACTTATGCACGTAAGAGAAGTTCACGTGTACCGTGTAAAATGTAGGCCTACTGGTATTTAATAACAGCCTACATACTATAATGCCTTCAGTAACCATTCAGACGTTTAGGTGGTAATGTTCCTATCTACGTGTAGCAATAATCTTTAAACCTAATGTGTAGTCAATACAAATGTAGTTACAGTTAACACCCAGTGACTCATTGGGTATTTTATTACATAGTCCTGTGTATAGCCCGGACCCGTGAGATTGGCATGCAGGCTGATCCGATTAGAAGTTTGATTGGCAGGCATAAGGCCTACACACACAAGCGGTTGACTCGAGACTGGAACACAGAGATCTCTGATGTATGGCGGCGCAGTGCCTACCACCGACCCCGCCCCAGGAGCAGACTCTTGATACTAATCTGTCCTCAACGGGGAGCCAGCGGAGCGTATCACTCACATAATCCGATATTCTTGCATGAGTGAACTTCGGCAGATTGGCCAGCAGTTGGTAGGCGCAACTGGGGGGAAAGGACGAATAATCCTGACGGATTCTGAGTATTTAGTTTCAAAAGTTCCATACAAAGAAACGTTCTGCGAATCACAAAGACGTCGCATCATACCCAGAAGTTCGTATAGTTGGTTTAATATGCCCCTCATTAAACAAAGACCTAAACTACTATTATTGTATTCTATTACGTAGTGTTGTGTTAGAGGATTATATCTGAAAATGTGTAACCTGATCAGCATCGCTGTAACTACCAGGTAGAACCGCGTCCCTGAAGAGGTAGTTGACATCAGAATAGTACTTGAAGATGTCGACCATACTGTCCCAGACATCCTGGATGTTCTTGCTATAACCCTTGAAGAGATTGCACGTCCTGGCAATCTGGGTGAAGTTGCCAATCTACCAAAAATCCAGCATATACACACTTAGAAATAAGCTTACCAGACCTTGCTAAAAAGAAACGTAAGTTACCACATGGTAGGCCATCTTATTGGAGCAGCCTTCAGTAAGCTCAGCTTATTCCAGGCTTACTAAGCATTCTGAAAGTAACCTCAGGTTACTCCAGGCTATGATTGGAGGGTCTTACACGTACGTTACTTCAAAGTAGGTAGAGTAATGTTTTGAAAATTTACAAATATTGAAAATTCAATAGAATTAATTTAGAAGTGTAAAAATTAATAAACAAATAATATTTGTTGGTTTTGTGAAAGAGTAAAAAATAAATTGCATATAGGCTAGGTTTATGTGCCATTTGGCAAAGGGCTACACACTCTTAGATTCGCTCTGGTCTAATGTGTCATCCAACCCACGCATCATCTGTCGAACACCTTCTCTGCCTTTTCATTCCCAGCAGATTTATCAGTCTTAATCCATCCGGGGAAATTACGTACAGAGAAGTTTTCATTCAATGGTTTTCTGAACCCTAAATTTCAACGGCGCCTATAAAGAAAGCTAAATGGAGGGAAGATGCTTATTCACATGAAGGCGCTCAGTCGCAACAAAACCGATAGGCAGATATAAGTTCAGAAGGTCAGGTTCGGTTCCAGGTCAAGATCAAAGGGTCAGGGAATTTGTCAAACAATCAAACCGGAAGTCAAAAGCACCTCTAGAAACATGCTTTTCGAGCGGGTTATGGTTCCTCTGACCCCAAGCCCTGCAGGGTGTCGACGCCTTTCGGGGGTAGACCTATAGGCAGCAACAGCAGCCACAACAACAACAACAGCAATAACTGGTGATATATTGTATAATTAGGTTTATATATAATAGGCCTAGATTTAGGTTGCGTACCTGTCCACCGCCTTTGGCTAATATTGCACCTGCCCATTCGCACTGAAAGAGAATTGGTCGACCGGTCAAATTCAGCTGTCGACCCAGCTCAGGATAGGCTGAAAATTCAGAATAACAACATAAGCTTATTTCGCATTTCCATCCCGTAGCACAGTTAGCACTTCAAGATTAACAGGGTCGCGTAATCTATTATTTTGTACTCCGTAGCCTCAGTTGGAGTGCAGACGGCCGCAAGAAGAGATTGGGAGGGTAATAACAAATGCGTACAAGGAGAGGGAGGGGTCCAAAGTAGGTAATTTTTTGCAAATATTCTATTTACGACCCTCTGGTTCATTAGGACAGAGGTTGCACACCACTGTGCTTGGTCGTCGTCTTGTATTTTCAGATAGCCAGTACTTCGATGAGTTTTCTTGACGAGGTCATATCTAGTTATGTGCACTTACAAATTACAAATAATAAGCAGACTATGACACGAATGACTCTTGCTCACCTGTGTTGCAGACATCGTAGTCGGTTACACCACAGGCGCCGACCTTGACCATGTCCACCTGCCAACTGGCCATCGTCTGGGCGTCGAGAGCGAAGTTTCCCTTGCTACCTGGAAACCGACCACATGTCTGATTGCCGATGTCCAAGTACAGTCCCATCCCCAGGTTTTTGCCATGCACCTACACGCCGTGCACAAGGTCACATTTCATCTCTCTTGAGCACACATGCAAGGTATTCATGCGTGACAGTATAAAATATATATGTCAAATCTTAATATTCTATTTTATTAAATCAAATTGCATTAGAGCATATTACTATATCGAAATGTATTTTATAAATTTTGGGCCTTTATGTCACTCATTTTTAGCATTACAGGTATATTGTATTGTAGTGTACCCGAATCGTTTTTATAGTATAGTATGATATTGCATCTTTACTTCTTATGAGAGAGAGAAAGAGAAGAGAGACAGAGAGAAACAGAAAGACAGACAGAGACAGAGAGACAGAGATACAGACATGCAGAGAGACAGACAGAGTGTCTCTCTGTCTGTCTCTCTGCATGTCTGCAGAGAGACAGAAAAGGAGAGAGAGAGACGTACGTAGGCAATGAGATCCTGTATTCCGTTGGGAAATCGTCTGATGTCTGCCTGTAATTTTCCTGTTGAGTCGCGGTTTCTGTCCATCCAGCAGTCGTCAAGAACGATGTAGCGAAACCCGACCCTTTGGAAGCTCGACAGGGACATCACGTCAGCCATCGACTTCACCAGCCGCTCGCTGTATACAGTGACACACATTGACCACTCTCGCATTTATTCATACGAAGTCGCATTGTACACCCCTCTACCCGCTGAAATTGGATAACAATTTATAAAAACAACAATTAAATTAATGTGCAAAACGGAGCACCAGCTTTTTGCAATTTGTAGTATGTCTTGACTTATACTGGATCTTACACGAGGTGTGTGTGTGTGTGTGTGTGTGTGTGTGTGTGTGTGTGTGTGTGTGTGTGTGTGTGTGTGTGTGTGTGTGTGTGTGTGTGTGTGTGTGTGTGTGTGTGTGTGTGTGCCTGCGTGTGTGTGTGTGCCTGCGTGTGTGTGTGTACCGAAGCGGAAAATGAATTTTTGAACATTTTTAATATTTTAAAAATTTGAATTGAATAGCCGTTTATAGACTTTTCAACATCAAAATTGTACGAGAGAGAGAGACGATGATAAGAATAAATATGCCAAACTTATAAAAAAAATATCTATATAAATAAAGCCAGCTTTCTGTGTGTCTGTGTGTGTGTCTGTCTGTCTGTCTGTTTGACCGGGCTTAACTTCTACAATTTTGCACCTTTTCACTCGAAACCTTCACTAATGTGTCGGCCTCGGCTTCGGACACCCAGTGGAGGGGTTCGCGTCCTCCGTTTTCAACCCTACCATGGTGAAAATGCCCCAAAACGCTAACCACCCGACCGTCCATAACGCGCAAGCTCGCCTATTCCACTGCCAAGCGGTTCTATTTATGGCGCCGGTATTCCCCAACGTCATTAATAATCCGCTTAACGACACCGCGGTTTTATTTATGGCGCCGGTATTCCCCAACGCCACTAATAATGCGCGTAAGTTGTTTACTTTCGCACAAAATATAATGACGATCGATTCGAAGTATATTCATCGTTTTACAGCAAAATTTTAACACATGTATGTTCAAAGACAAAGATCTAAATTATTTACAGTATATCAAACAACCAGTCTGCTCTACTAAGGGCGAGGCCGACTACAGACCGGCAGTGAGAGCTAGATTTCTGGCGTTTTCTTTAACACGCCAACACCCGGTTCACCCTCTTCGACTGCGAAGCAGTCAGTCCACGGGAGACTGCGAAGCAGTCTCCCCACAGGTCGCCAGACGCCACAAGGGCCTCCAAGACTGCGAAGCAGTCGCCGCCAGAGGGCGACTGCGAAGCAGTCACTTCACGGCAGAGGTCGCTAGACGCCAGAAGGCGTATACAAGACTGCGAAGCAGTCTTCGCTGTACGCCAGAAGGCGTCTACAAGACTGCGAAGCAGTCTCCCCCACAGGTCGCCACACGCCACAAGGGCCTCCAAGACTGCGAAGCAGTCGCCGCCAGAGGGCGACTGCGAAGCAGTCACTCCACGGCAGAGGTCGCTAGACGCCAGAAGGCGTTTACAAGACTGCGAAGCAGTCTCCGCCAGGGGTCGCCAGACGCTACAAGGGCCTCCAAGACTGTGAAGCAGTCGCCGCCAGAGGTCGACTGCGAAGCAGTCACTCCACGGCAGAGGTCGCTAGACGCCAGAAGGCTTCTACAAGACTGCGAAGCAGTCTCCGCCAGACGTCGCCAGACGCCACAAGGGCATCCAAGACTGCGAAGCAGTCGCCGCCAGAGGGCGACTGCGAAGCAGTCACTCCACGGCAGAGGTCGCTAGATGCCAGAAGGCGTCTACAAGACTTTCGAAGCAGTCTCCGCCACAGGTCGCCAGACGCCACAAGGGCCTCCAAGACTGCCAAGCAGTCGCCGCCAGAGGGCGACTGCCAAGATTGCCAAGCAGTCGTTGTTGTTGTTGTTGTTGTTGTTGTTGTTGTTGTTGGTGGTGGTGGTGGTGGTGGTGGTGGTGGTGGTGGTGGTGGTGGTGGTGGTGGTGGTGGTGGTGGTGGTGGTGGTGGTGGTGGTGGTGGTGGTGGTGGTGGTGGTGGTGGTGGTGGTGGTGGTGTGAAACTTATAACCCCGGGCAACGCCGGGTAATCCAGCTAGTACGACAATATGAAAACTGATAGTAATATATAAGAATTAAAACAATTATATGAAAATAGGACACATACATGGGCGGCGATCATTTGTGGAGGGTCGAGGGGACAAGTCCCCACCTTTAATAGTGGGGGACAGGCAATGCATCGGACCCCCATGTTTTGAAGAAACACCAAAAAAGGTCAAATTTCACGCGCGAAACATTTTTGTTACCTATTTCTGACCAGATCAGTTCACGGTGATAAATTTTTACCTCTTTTTTGACCAGATCAGTTCAAAACTTTTTTGACCAGATCAGTTAAAAAATGTCCCCTCTCACCTGGCAAACAAGATCGCCGCCACTGGACACATAGACAGTTAAGAATGAATCATATGACTTATAACATGCTGAGGGACAGAGGCGCCCGCAGCGTGACGCACTGGACGCACACGTGCGTCCACTCATCAAATCAAATCCATACAAGGAATAGGCATCGCATCGATATTTTTGTTAAACAGCAATACAGCATTAGATGTTATCTACACCGTGTCTCAAAATAAACTGTGCAAAATTGTTTCTGTCAGAACTTCGTCAAATTTCCACCAATTTTAATAATTTTTGGTAGGTAGATGGCAAAATGGCTGAAATTTTATGCTATACATAAATTTTCCACCTCACCTGACTCATGTCACCGCACTACCTTGTTAAACACAGATGTACCAATTTCTTATATAACGCTTAAATTTTATTACATCTGACGACTTAATTAGCACGCAGTAAAGTAAAATATGGTTTACTTAGCAGAGTTTTTAATTGTTACGACAGATCTACTTAAAAGTGTTGGAATTGGTGCTCGAAATGTGCCCCGCTTACACGGACACAAGCGCTTAGACGGTGAGGCCACTGGCCGATAGCAGCATCAACGATCGACTGGTCAAAGCGCGCCCAATCGTCGATCAGACGCGTTTTGAGTTCGTCGACGTTGGCTATTCTGGAGCGGTTAACCTTTTCCTGCAGCACACTCCATATGCTATAGTCGACTGGGTTAAGATCCGGTGAATTCGACGGCCACAGTGTTGGAGGTATGAAGTCGGGCGTTTCTCGCTCCAGGAAAGAGACAGTGTCGCGTGCTCGATGCGCCATGGGCGCCATCCTGTTGAAAGACAAAAACTCGCCCTTGGCTATCCGGTGTATGTCTGGCAGTAGCTTCTGGGCAAGAAGGTTGTCGCCATAGTAGGCCCCATTCACTTTGACACCCGGCTCGATGAAATGGATTTTAGTGCAGCCAAGTTTCGAGACGCTAGTTGTTAAAATTTAAGCTTAATATAAGAAATTGGCACATCTGTGTTTAACAAGGTAGTGCGGTGACATGAGTCAGGTGAGGTGGAAAATTTATGTATAGCATAAAATTTCAGCCATTTTGCCATCTACCTACCAAAAATTATTAAATTTGGTAGAAATTTGACGAAGTTCTGACAGAAACAATTTTGAACAGTTTATTTTATTTTGAGACACGGTGTATATTGAAATTGGAAAAACCGTAGTTTACGTTGCTAAATTAATGCCATGTCTTCACGTTGCTGTTATCCAAGCTCTAGTTTGACTTTGAATATGAAATAGTTTAATCGCTCATCCAACTTCTGGTTTCAGTTATATGTTCATCGATCATCCAGCTTCTACTTTCAGTAGTATTTTCATCAATAATCCAACTTCTAGTTTTACTATGAAACAGTTTTCATTCGCGGTAATAGACCTAACCTCAAAGAATTTAGCAACGTAAAATACGGATTTCCAACCGCTTTCAATTTAGCAACGTAAACTACGGTTTTACCTTGAAATTTTTTGTTACGCTTGTCACTGCTCACTACTCTATGACAGCTATTTCAATTTTCCTACTTATATCTATGATAGCAAAGCGGGCAAGCGGACATATTACTTGTTTACGAGTGGGCGGTGCGTCCAATTTTTTTAAGCCTGCGGGCGCCCCTGCTGAGGGGGATAGACTACACATAGACAGTTAAGAATGAATCATATGACTTATAACATGCTGAGGGGATAGAGTAATGGTAACACTCATGGCCAGGAGAGCATTAGATTCGCGGTTCGATACCTCTAAACCTCCTCTAGGGCGGCGCCTTGGCTGGCTGCCAAACCGTGCGTTTAGTTAAGATTTGATTGTACTGTCATGTTTCAATGTAGTCTTACTGCGTTTGTCAGTTTGAATTAATAAAGAAGATTATTATTATTATTATTATTATTATTATTATTATTATTATTATTATTATTATTATTATTATTATTATTATTATTATTATTATTATTATATAAATATTGGAACTTGCATATTAATTATTACGTAACTAAGGAAGGACAACACTCAGACTGCCGGGCCACAAGATGACTGATCAGGGAAGGGTACCGTAATGTGTATGTATTCACGCACATGTATAAGGCCGAAGGGTAAGGGTAGGCCTACTGGGGCTGTGGAATAAAGCTACTGAAGGGTACGGAATGATGAAAGAGTTAGCTCCTTCCGACCAGCAGCAAAGACAGATTGTCGATGGAGAGGAAAGTAAGCAGATAGGAATGGGAGAGAGAAAACGTTGCACTGTGACAAAGAATGATGAAAGAGAGAGTTGTGCTATGGGCTGGAAATGAGAATAATCTATATTAATAAAGCGAGAATTCTGTGTGTGTCTGTCTGTTTGACCGGGTTTAACTTCTACAATTTTGCACCTTTTCACTCCAAACCTTCGCTGCTGTGTCGGCCTCGGCGTCGGACACCCAGTGGAGGGGTTCGCGTCCCCCGTTTTCACCGCTAACATGGTGAAAATGCCCCAAAACTCTACCCAACCGACCGTCCCTCACGTCCCAGCGCGAAGCCACAGGTCGCCACTGGTGGTGGTGATGGTGGTGGTGGTGTGAAACTTATAACCCCGGGCAACGCCGGGTAATCCAGCTAGTGAATGATAAAAGAGAAATGCGGCGAGGGGGAACACGTAAACAAAAAGGTCATAAAAGGAAATTATATAAGAAAAGGACACTCTCAGAAAGGCGCCCATGCTCTGAAGAAGGCGATCTATCACTTTCGGGAAGGCGATCACGTACGACAGAAGGTTGGACGAAGATAGAGCGATCCGCTCTCAAGAGATGTTTCCTAACTATAGCTGAGATTCTGGTGTTGTACGTTGACGTTGTAAATGACATATAGCCAGGTCGTTATGCTACTGAATACTATGTAAAAAGATTGCTGTTGAAAATAAGACGTAGAAAGCACGGAGACACGTCATATTATATTAGGCAACTGAATACGATTTGTGACTCTTCGTCACAAACCACGCATACGCCGAAGAAAACCCAAAGAGACACTAAACACCAAACCAGACCAAAGGCCTCTCGATACCAATGAAACCAAATAATGTTTTAGATGATTGTTGAGTAGCATTAGTCAACATTGTGCCATTAATTACCCTTTTAAAACATTACAAACATCAAATCAATACAGGTTGAAACAATAAAATACACAGAAGTTATTCAAGTTAGTGTGGGTGTCAATAGATCCACCGGAGAGAGTCCAACGGTGAAGTTGGTAATTTGGTGATAATAGAGCATTTTTATCTATTTTAAACTTGTCGGTAGTAAGAAAATTAATTGTTGCCCTAGTTTAGCAATGACCTTTATATTCATTTCTAAGGTTGTTGTCACATTTTTTAGAATGTATCAGCATCATGCAAGTATAGAGGTCTGCAAGAGATGGATTTAATTGACGCGAAACTTATTTGGACATGTTGCATATTGAAGAGAGTGTAGCAAAGTTAGCATTACATGTAGTTAATTTCATTGACAGGTGAAACTGGATACTAACATAACGACTGTTAAATATGAAATCCACCGAAGAATGTATGCGCACGATAATTCGGTATGTGAAAAGTTCTAGCTCATTATAAGTTTACCCGTGAAAATTTACAAGTCATGCAAGGACTTGTTATGAAGCTCATGTAGGCCTAACTGTTCACAATGTTTAGCTCTTATGTTTAAAATATCTGCAATTTTCGATGTCGATTGTCTTAGAAACTTAGCTTTTAGATGCCTATCTGTGGAAGTTCTTCCATAGGTTCATGGGGACGTGTTGATATAAAATTTGGAAAATCTGTCCCTGAGACATCAACGATGTCAAATTAATAATATGCTGTATTGCTTCGACGCTGATTTCGTTTAACGTGCTGAGCGTTTGCACATGGTAATGTAATACAATAACTGGTGATTTTGGTGTAGTTGTTGGTGTACGATTGAACTCATGGAAGCGTGACTATAGCGCTACCTGATGCAATCGTTTGGGTAGTTGTCGCAGTCCGTTTGACATCCGAACCTTTCGCCTGACATCCATCCGATCGGAGGAAGGCGTGCCAGACCGTTGTCCAATCCTTCAACAAGACCACCAATCATGGCCAGCGCCACAAGAATAATTCCCCAGAGCGTCCGATTCACCATCCTCCCTTCACGACCTTCGACCTTTAACCATTGAACACAAAAGCACAACGCAATTAACTTTAGGTCTAGGCCTACATAAGAAAAATCATCTTTCAAATGCAGTGATAAATCAGATGCTACAAAACTCATTATAATTAATACTACTACTAATAATGATGATGACTGATGATGAATAGCCTAATAGGCCTATAAATAATATCAGTGTATTCTGTAAAAATTGGTACCCCACTTTCTAGATCAAAGTTACACCCCTTGGCAAACGGTTGTAAATGCAGCTGGGCCCAGGCAAATAATAGGCCTATCCTTCACTTCGTAAGACGTGAAGAATACTACGCTTGCCTGGTCCAATCCATAAAGCATATAGGTCAACCGATATTTCTGTACTGTATTTGACTTCTGAAACCTGTCAAGGGCCTACTGTAACAAAGGACGTGAGCATTCAATGCCAATGTGTCGACTTTAATGCACAAACGCATACTCTGAACAATTTATATATAGGGGACCTGTGGAAATGGATTAACAGGTGTGATGAGGCCTACAGCTTGACCTATTTTGTGCATTAGAAACCGGCGCGATAGAAATTACTAATTACAATTATAATTACAGCATGACAACTCTGATATTGTATATGATTTTGTTACTATAGTTTATTTATTGATAAGTAGGCCTACATATAGATCTTCGTATTTCAATAGGCCTACATATAAAGATTTATGGCCAACACACGACCGCGCACGCACAGACACTAATTCATCATGATCATGATCATGAATGGCGTGCACTTCTCTACAGCGTTGCCTTTTCCACGACTCTGTCAATTGCCCCAGTCTTAGGCTCGTATTAGCCTATGTGTCGGGCTGTGTATCCCAAAGTTCAGCGGGTGAAAATTTACCCCTATCATTCGAGTCCAAGTGTGCATTAGTCGTCAAGGCTCGGAGCTTCCTGGCGTGGTCCTACCTACAAGTTTCCAAACATCCGGAGTCCTCTATAGTTTCGATTATTTCCGACCGGGTTTTACCCTTGCGCCTGAAAACTTCACTGATGTGCGCAATATAATGGAAGTCGCAATTAGATTCTTCTGAGGCTCCACAGTTGGAAAGCATCTATAGCATCTTCTATAGGGGCGCCGTGAGCGTCCTCGTCTCAGCCACATGAAAGGAGCACACAAAGTATGTAAGATGTAAACGAGCGGATTTTTGTGTCCAGCCATATAATCGAACTATAGATCCCCGATTAGTTCAGGCTTTTCCTTAAGTCATGAGCAATTTTTCATTCGCTGTCGGACCTCTGGTTTGCATCAGTTGCTATCAGCCTCGATGTTTGACCCAAAGTAGGCCTACGTGAACATTCTTATCCGTTCCATATCATCCTTTCCGTAACCAGTATGCGGTCAGAAATCGGAGGAGTTTCCACCGTACGTTTATACATGTAGTCTGGATCTTGGTTTATCTAGTCCAAATTGGCATGTTTCTCAGTCCAGTCTCTCCAGCAACTGCAACATGATCTGTGTCTACACCATTGTTTCAAGTACAAGTCCGAGAACATCGGCGACAATATGCTTCATGTTGTACTCTGGCGGTTCTCTCCTTCCCGCCATTTTTCTGCTTATTGACCCGGTATACCTTCGCCACTCCTATACTCCGCCTGCTCTACATATATGTCTATGCGTAGATTGGCCTATAATATCTACTCGACCAACCCGCCGACGTTTATTCGATTTAAAGAACTGCGAATACGAGACGGTCGATCGTCGAAAGTCGCATATCGAACAGAAGAACGCCGAATATCGGATGTATATACGCGGAAGCGGAGGAAACTCAGTTACTTTATGGCGGATATTTCAGCGACTTCGATTAACACAGTTAGGACCTAGTTTATGGCTACTTCGAGTCAGACACTTCGAGTATCAGTTCGATTCTTGGTTAGTTGACTGCGTTGGCTGGGCCAGTTATACGCTGAATAAAGTGGAAATAATAGTGTGTTCGTCTCCTGATACTCCTGGAGCCTTACCTCCCCGGATTACTTGTCACTCCCTGGGTACCGGCGGGGCTGATAGTGACCATGCATACTGATAGTTTGTCCAGACCCGGTTACCGTTACAGTACTCCACTTTCCACGCTAAACCAGTCAGAAGTTATAGTACAACGTTCGTCGTATTATAGCTACGCTTATCTATTCTGTGGTATTAGTGTAAAGCTCTCTTGTAAGGTACCGGTATACACAATCTTCCTGGGAAACCCAGGACAGAGGAGAAATTTCCACAGAGCTTTGCGGTCTACAGAATCACAGCCATCTTCAGATCTAAAAAAGCAATCCGCAATGGCTACTGGTACTCCTTCTTGGTTGGATCACACCATTCGGTGTAAATTTGCGATCCACACAGTATCTGCTATAGGAGTGAAGTCCTCGGTTTTACGTGTCTGAGTTGTATTAATCTAAGAGTACAGCTGCAAAGACCTTTCCAGATAATACCACGGTAGTTCTGATATATAGTAGGCCTATTAGTCCAAACGGCTTCCTGTACCCTTGTAGAATGGACGGACGACGTCTTTGGTATAAGAACACGCGTGTTGTATACAGTAACATCACAGTATATACATGCATGCGAACAGGATGAATGCACTGGGCCACCTATTCGCCCATAAAGGAAACCGCGTTCATGCAGGTCGGGTTGAGAACGGAGCCAATCATTCACTAGTAACCGAGGCCATGATGATATGTTATGATAGAAACGAAAAAGTCAACTTCAAGGTCGATGACGTAAGACGTAACAAAGTCTGATGTAAATATATATTATGGACCCATAGGTATGTATGCATGTATACAAAGAATGTAGTATGTCATCCACACTCTCCTGCAATAACTTTCGTGCCTTTTGTCCACATTATTTATTAACACGGATCCCATATTTGTCCTATAATATAGGCTTCAGGTGGGCATGCTTACAGGATATAGGCCTATGCATAGACTTTTGCCTCGCTGGCTCATTAGTTAAGAGTTCTCCTTTATAGGTGGAGTATGTAGGTTCATTCCTCTTCTGAACAAAAGGAGGAATGCTCACCTGCTAAGCGCCATTGTTCGATTCTGTGTCATTGTGAACGCTCGAACACTTTACAGTATATAATTTATTATAGGGCCTACATTTACAGACTAGATAGAAATAGATGGTGAAAAGCAACCAGTTCATGAAGATATGACTATTCTCGGTCATAGTTATATAAAATAACTTATGTCCAAGAACAGAATCTATCGTGCACATGTAGAGCCTACATTCAACCAAGGGGCCACCAATATATATATATATATATATATATATATATATATATATATATATATATATATATATATATATATATATATATATATATATATATATACATATATATATATATATATATATATATGGCTTAGGCGATTAGATTATATATATATATATATATATATATATTATCAGTGAATGCATCTATCCAAGCCCATATTTCCTTATTATATATGTGTCCTACTTAAGAAATAAAGTCTAACTTATTATTATTCTGGTTTATTCTACCTCTCCACAATGGAATGCAGGATCTGACGTCATATCCTTATAAGCATATGAGGGTAGACCTATATATACCAACACGATAAACATTGTCAGTCCTTTCCCTCGCCCACTGATCTTCTCACCATCAAATCGCTCTAAGTTTACTCATTTTATTGCCGAGTTTAGCCAGGGAGAGCGAGTGGAGCAGAAAGCTCAAATTTCTGTCATGGTGGGATTTGAAACCCCAACCTCTCGCTTGACAGTAGGCCTGCATACCAATAAGATAAACACTAGACTACCACGTACAACCATTATGAGGTAACAGGCTTACTAAATTGATGGTAGGTCGACAAAGAGAAATTAATTGGAAGCCAGGACCGAAATCTCATAAATCTTTGCACTAACCGTTCGTCAATAGGCAGTGAATCATTCTGCCCAAAGGCAGGCACGATTCACCCTTTGTATAACCTACCGTTCCGCAGACTTGATTCGCTATATTAAAGGACGAGAACAGCACTTCCCGTAAATTCAAACACCATGTAGGCCTGCTAACTATAAGCAGCTAATTTAAATCTGCGTAGGCATAGGTTTACGCAAAATAGGTTTAAACAATTGTGCTCAGGTACAGGTATTCTGTGTCGAGTGCAATAACTGCAGTACATTATATATAGGGCCTAATAGAGGCCTAACGCTCTTTCCCAATTTAACTAGATCAGTTTAATCTAATCGCCTAAGCCTAAGCCAGTGTATAGAGTTACCGAGTTTTATGCAAACTGGCATCGTTACGAAAAGTAAAATAAAAGACAGGCCTATTATATAAGCTACAGTGCCTACCTTTCATAAGTTACAGCATATATCATAGATGCGCTAGGTCAGTTTCCAAACAGATTACATCTGAAACTACAACAGCGTTTTTCTTATAAAGAACAGTCATCGAAGACGACTAAAATCAGTCACGTTACCTGATCAAAAAGAGATAAACTTCGGTTGGTCTATGTCGGCATTTGTTGGTTATTGTATACGCTTAGGCCTATAGAGGTCGATCGTGACCAACCATAGCACGAAGACTCTTTTAAGGGCCTAATCGTCGAAGGGCGAACAACTTCTGCTCAACTGCATGCCAGAATTTCCAACACATACAAATACAACTCCCTATTGTGTTCACTGCCGAGCCACATCGCATGCTTCGCTACATAGACATACAGATCTGGCCTAACACGCAAGCTACATCTATTCATAGGTCTACAGACGCGTGCATTCGTGTAGGATTAGAGGGGGTTTTAAAAAGCGAAGCGTGATGGTCTACCTAAGTCTACGCTTGACCGACCACACGAATACGTTCGCAAAAGAATGGCATTGCTTGAACCCAATGACTCCACACGCCTACGCTGTCGGTGCATCGATTGTGTTGCGTCCTCGCCAATGTAAGTCTTGATTCATAAGTTTCAATGAACACACGAAGTCATTACAAGGATCTAATAGAAGTCCGTGACTTCTACAGCACTGTAATAACAGTATGAACAGCGACACGCGATTATAACATCGTATATCAAAATCGAAAACATCCAATCAATTCCATATGGCAGAGGGACGATATCTAGCGAGAGCATATTGATCAATCAATATTTATATAGCGCCGTTTCAAGATCTTTACTCAGAGGCGCCCCCGATCCAGGCCAGAAAGAGAAGAGATTAGTCTTAAGTAACTGACAGCACCCTGGGGAGGAGGCGCATATCCAGGGGGAGCCCATTCCATGTCCATGGTCCAATCACGGAGAAAGCCCGGCGCTGCATGGAAGCTATATAGGCCTATGAGCGAAAGGCAGTGCCGGACGGTCCCTGTGCCAGAAACAAGAAATACCGAGTATACAAAGACCATGAACAATTACCGAACAATCTGAAAACTGTAAAATGCAAATAATAGACCATTAACTACTCTGTATATATACTATGATATAACTTAGACAACTGAAGAGGGAAACCCTCAGAACTCTAACAAACATGAACACTTTTTAATGTAAATAAAAAACCCGCAAATGTAACCAAGACGGGGGAGGGGAGAAAACCCAACTCCGCTGACCGTGCATGGGAAAATCCTACCACCACTTTCCCCTACGGGGTTTTCTTGGTTGGCAGCCGGCCGTCAGCTTAACCTGTCTTGGACCCCAAACGTGATATATTATGTACCTGTACATATGTTATTGTGTATGACGCCAATCATCATTGATATGACGGCGTCGTTAAATAAACGTATTTTAAGTAAGGCAGTGCCGGACTTGGAATATGTCGGGCCCCGTGCAGAGTATTCTGTACGGGCCCACATGACACAAGTCAAATTGTTTTTCACTGCTAATCATTTTAGTTTAGTAGATTGCTAACAAGTAGGTCACAAGTCAAATTTTACCATACACGAGAATTCTGGGGTATAAAGGAAGTTGACCTTTATTTTATTGACAAAAGAGAAGATTGAATTTGAATCGAAACCATAATATTATTATTAGGGTGTCTTGTTCATGTTAATTTTCTGTGACTTTTCGGGCGTCCTAAGTTTCGGGCCCCGTGCGACCGCACGGTTCGCACGCCCCTAAGGCCGGTATCGCGTGACAGAGTATCCGTCCTAAGACTATCCGGGGGGATGAATAAATTTATCCCCCCGGATGGAATCTACCGGTATAGAGTATCCGGGGATAAACCATTTCTATCCCCCATCGTGTAAAATCATCCCCCGGGGGATAAAAATTCACAGGCATAAGGTATTATTGAAAATGCGTATAATTGATAATCTATTATTATTATTATTATTATTATTATTATTATTATTATTATTATTATTATCATCATCATCATCATCATCATCATCATCATCATCATCATCATCATCATCATCATCATCATCATCATCATCATCATCATCATCATCATCATCATCATCATCATCATCATCATCATCATCATTATTAGGAGCTTTTAAATAGCGTCCCTTCAAGGTGATCTACTCAGAAGCGCTCCCAGTCCAACCACAGCTAGAGAGAGTAGTCTTTAAGTTGGTAAGGAACAAGGTAAAGTGAGTCATAGGAACCAGGCGGTGTGCAACAGGGAGACAAATCTATGCTGTAATCAAAATCCAAAACGAGAAATAGGTAAAGCAAGTGACTCCAGGCTAAGTGTTCTAAGTCTTCTAAGCAATGTTTAGAGCGAATCAAATCGAAGTCACGGTAGGAACAGCATTACCTGAAACATTTGTTGAAACATTTATTAAGATATTTTCGCATTTCTGAAGGCTCACCGAAGTCAACATCCAGCGTGGCAAAAGGGGACACAATCTCAAATGCTGCGTACAGCTCACACAAAGAGAAGTCCATTTGCTGCTAGCAGAGAGGACTTTAACATGTGGGTTCCCGATGTGGTTAGGTGCCTTGTGTAGAGCTGACACAATTGTCGGCCGAGATTATCATTTGCCGAGATAGGCCTACCAATCGACCGATATCAAGCGCGGAGCTATACCAATTCACCTAATTAGCACCTTAGTCCCTTTTCATGACACCGTAGTTTGTGATTGGCAACTGATTGCTGATATTTGTCATCCTTGTTTTAGACACATCCATCGCAACAAGCCCTTCACGCAACTAATTAGCCTATGCGAATAGGCATTGTTTAATTTGCGTGAGATTACAACACCACAAAGAACACAAGAGTCGATGAAGTTGGTTCATTGCCTCAAATGGCGCTTCACTGCAGGGACGTCATTTGGGGGGGCAAGGGGGCATTTGCCCCCCCCTGATTTTTGAAAAAAAAATTAAAAAGCTAGAACAAGAAAAAGAGGAAGAAGAAAGGGGTAAAAAAGAAAAAAAATGATACTTAAATTCATGGAATTATTATATACTATTAACAAAACTAGAGTCTGCACAGGTTCTTTTCACGAGATCACACCTCTTTGACAGTGGGGGTGGCACATTATGCATTTTTTCCTCTGAAAGTTTTTGAAGAAACACCCAAAAACTGTAAAATTTCTTCGCGCTCCGCGCGAAAATTTTTTTACCTCTTTTTTGACGTCCTTGCCCCCCCCCTGAAAAAAGCTGAAATGACGTCCCTGCTTCACTGGCGTTGCTGGTGTACCTATTGATACGAATCGACCGATATCAAGCGCGAGCTACCAATTCACCTAATTAGCACCTTAGTCCCTTTTCATGACACTGTCGTTTGTGACTGCTGATATTTTGTCTTCCTCGTTTTGCTGGTGTACCGAACTACCGATTGATACGAATCGACCGATATCAATAGGCCCTATCACAATTTGCCTAAGAGTAAATAGAGTAGAGAAAGAGTAATGCGAGGATCATTGACTTCACTGGATTCTTTTCCCACGCATGCCAACAATAAGTAGCATATGGCTTTGCCTTTGACCACGACTGATGTGGTTCTAAACTGACTTAAATCGCACAATTTGTAATTATGTTGCAGGGGGATACTTCTTGACGGAGGGATAATTTCGTACGACTCATGGGGGATACGTTTACACGATAGTCCCTCCCGTTTACATTCATCCGGCCGGATACTCCATTCTGCTAAGGGGATATACTTGTATGGGGGATACTCTATTTCGTGACACCGGCACTGGCGGGAAAGGAACAATCAAGTCCACATGGACAAAGGAACGGAGGAAGCGGCCGCCATGAGGCAGAGCTCTCGAAAATAAATAGGCGCCATCCCCAAGACATCGCCAAACTAAGTAGGAATTCCTAAAGGAGATGTGATAGGGGAAGGGGAGCCAGTGGCAGTGCAGTACATCAATCAGTTTTGACAAGTCCACCGATAAAACGCGCAGCCGCGCCATGGACCCGCTCCAGTGGCCCAATCCGAACCCGTGGGAGACCAACGTAGGGGGATAAGCAGTAGTCCAGACGGCTCACTTCAATAATTATAACTTGAATCAAACCATATAATATATAACACACATAGTATGTGTACTGTGCAGGTACTACTATGGATTCAAAGTTGGCTATCGGGTAGAAGACAGAAGGTGGGAATAGGCAACACATATTCTAGCTGCACGACAGTGTTAAGTGGATTGCCGCAAGGATCAGTGCTTGGGCCGGTAAACGGACAGTTACCCCCCCCGGACACTTTCCCCCCTCTACTAGGACATTTCCCCCTCAATGCAACATACAAATAACTCTCTGTTTTAGTGATCAAAACATACATACATACATACATACGTGCATATATGCATACATACTTACATACTTACATACATACATGCATGCATACATGCTTACATGCATACTTACATACATGCATACATACTTACATATATACTTACATACATACATGCATGCATACATGCATACATACATGCATACATACATACTTACATACATACTTACATACATGCATACATACTTACATATATACTTACATACATGCATTCATACATGCATACATACATGCATACATACATACTTACATACATACTTACATACATGCATACATACTTACACACATACTTACATACATACATGCATACTTACATACATACTTATATACATGCATACATACTTACATACATGCATACATACTTACATACATACAAACGTACATAAATCCACAGAGGGGGAATTTGTCCGGGGGGGGAAAATGACCTACCTAGATTCGGGGGGAAAGTGTCCGGGGGGTAACTGTCCGGGGGGAATATGTCCGGGGGGAAACTGTCCAGGGGGGTAACTGTCCGGCATTCGCTTGGGCCACTGCTGTTCATAATTTTTATTGATGACATAGATGATGGGATTTGTTCGCAAATTCTAAGTTCGTAAATGATACAAAACCCTGTAGAGTGCTAATTCTAGTTCTAATTAATTAGTTCTTCTAAAATTGTTAATTCTAATTTTTATTCTAATATTGAATTTTTTTAACTAATGCTAATTCTAACTAATTAGATACAAAACCTTAATTACCCATCATTGTTTCCTTAACGTCCTAGAGTTCTATTTGTCAATAGAACTGACACATAAACACCAGTCTTGATTTGAATAAGCACCGACGCATAAGCTGATTCTCTTTAGGCTCGCACTGATTTTGTACTGCGCTGAGAAAGATAAGCCACTTGGGCCTATTTTATACTATACCGGTATTACAATACTTATTATAGATTGCTCATAAAGCCAACTTACGCTAGCCTAAGCCTTAGCTAAGAAAAGTGGAATAAGAACCAGCTTAGTAATGAGAGAGTAAAGTGTACTATACTGAAGATAGAAAAAGAATAATGACGTGTGGCTGCCAATCTTCGCCATGCAGTCAATTAACGAGCTGGTTGACTGCATGCCCAGAGACCACCACGAGGAGGTGTTGGCAAAGGTCTCCGTAGTCCATTGATTTCAGCGCTCAGGCAGTCGAATTTCATCGCCAGTTTTGTACTATACCCACAGAAAGTCTAATTTTAGAAAAATTCTCAATTTGAGTAATTTGCTTTTAATTGGATGGGAATGCAAGACGAACATTCGCACTGATGCAAATGTGAAAAGACTCAGCTACTAGACATTAGAATGCGTAGAAAGAGCGGTAGAAAGCTAGGATGTATCATAATTCAGAGGTAAATAAATCAGAGACTGAACGAATAAGTGAATGAAAAAGACTAGGCCTGTGTGTTAGAGTAAACTGGAATGAGAGTAATTATAGAGCGAGAGAGCGGACAAGAGAGCGATGTGGACAGAGTGAAACAGGGACAGAGAATTTGAAGATTGAGAATGAAAGACATAGAATGGACTAAGGGGAGACAGAGACAAAGAAAGATAGAGACATACACAGAGAGAAAGAAAAAGGCAGCGCAAGAAAGATGCAGAAGATAAAGATAAATAGACATATTAGATGGACATAAAGATAGATAGGCCTAGATGGAGATACATGCAGACAGAAAGACAGATAGACAGTCACTTAGATGTCAGAAAGACAGACAGATAGAAAGATTGATTAATAGTGCGAGAATGACAAAAAACGCAGTTAAGTTGAAAAAAACTTAAATGAGCAAAAGACTGAAAGTAAGAGCGTCTGAAAACGCACGAATATGGGAGAAACAAAGAGAGAACATGTGAGAGTGAGAGATGTGGATAGAGATTGGGAGTATATGAAGCAGAGATTTAGTGATCTTTAGTGATTGGGAGTAGGCCTATATGAAGCAGAGATTTAGTGTCTTCTTATTCGCGTGATTACGTAAGCAAAGACGACTAGGCCAGCTTAAAGAATACTACGACAAAATGGAAAGTAAAACTGCCTGAGACACTTGCCATCAATGGACTACCCAAATGCCCCAAGTAAGTTACTAATACTAACATATACTACAGAGAAAATGTGATGCATTTGGCCCATCACATTTCTCACACCAGACATAAACGAGCAACAGTTATCACCTCGAAAACATTCAGTGTTTAATTCAGGAATACGAATAAAGTATAGTGACAGAGAGAAACAGATAAACAGACTGTACAGACAAAGGCATTGAAAGAAACAAATAAGCAAAAAGCATGCAGACAGAGACAAAGAAACAGAAAAGCCAGCAGACTTATAATAAGACTGAGCGGCACACGTAAGTTAAGACGAAAAGAGGCAGGTGCTCAGATATTTCAACTTTTTTGAGTCCCTTTCCGTGCAACATAAAGTCACACCCGTTGCCCTATTTCGGCTCCTTGGGGTCTACCTCCGTACAACTTAAGGTCACCCTTTACACTACATCAGCTTCTTAGGGTCTCTCTCCGTACAACTTAAGGTCACCCTTTCCCATATTTCAACTCCGTGGGGTCAATCTCCGTGGAACTTGAGGACACCCTTCAGTACATTTCAACACCCTGGGGTCTCTCTCCGTACATCCTAAGGTCACCCTTTCCTCTATTTTAACTCCTTGGGGTCAATCTCCGTGGAACTTGAGGACACCCTTCAGTACATTTCAACACCCTGGGGTCTCTCTCCGTACATCCCAAGGTCACCCTTTCCTCTATTTTAACTCCTTGGGGTCTTTCTCCGTACAACTAAGGTCAGTATTGTCTATATTTTAACTCTCGGAGTATCTCTCCGTACAACTAAAGGTCGCCCTTTGCACAATATCACCACCTTGGCGTCTCATTCCGTACAAATAAATTCATCCTTTACAATAGTTAAACACCTTGGGATCAATCTCCGTGCCACTTAATTACACCCTTTCCAATACTTCAACTCCTTGGGGTCTCCCTCCGTATATGTTAATGTCACCCTATCCTATATTTCAACTCCTTTGGGTCTCTCTCCGTGCAAATTAAGAACACAATTTCCTATATTTCAACTCTTTGGAGTCCCTCACCGTGGAACTTAGGTCACCCTTCCCTACATTTAAACTCTTTTGGCTCTCTCCGTACAAGGTAAGGTCACCTTTAGTAGTAGGGTAAACAAGGGCTTCGAACTCATTCAATCTATCGATCAGTCAACCCGTCAATCAATCAGTCAATCGACATTTTATATTACATCCCTTCAAGATTATCGACTCAGAAGCGCCCTCATGCTCTATATATTTCCTCTTGTGCTATGTCGCGGTTTCAGTTTACTAGTGCGCATTTCAGTCAGAGCTACTTTTGTTTCAGCTAGTTTTGTGCTCCACCACACAAACCTATACCATTCATCGACACCACAAACCAGCCCACCCCTCCCACATTCCTACAAATCTAGCCCATGTACCTCCTACAAGCGCGGGTGGCAACCCCGTTCTCACACCCAACCTCTGCTCTCCCACTCACACCAACACAATTTGCTTGCCGCCCAATTCTACATTTCCTAGATATGAAATATATGCACCAAGAATGGTACTGCACCAAGCGAGAAACGCGACAACGAAGCCACCCAAGACCTGTGTGCTACCATCCAAGGCACAACCCAGAGCCAAGATCGAGAAAACGCCTAAAGTTGAGAAAACAACTAGGACCAAGATCGAGAAGTCGTCCAAAGTTGAAAAGCCGCCCAGGACCAAGATCGAGAAACCGCCCAAAGTCAAGAAACCGAACAGGGCCAAGATCGAGAAACCAACCAGGACCAAGATCGAGAACCACCCAAAACCGGGAAACGCCAAAGATCGAAAACCGCCAGAGATTGAAAAACCACCAAAGATCGAGATCGAGACACCACCCAAGATCAAGACACCACCCATGGCCAGGATCGAGAAACCACCGAACACTCCGTCGATATGCCACCGCCCTACACCGGCGTCCCCACAAGGGTCAAAGTATTTGCCAACACTCGCACCAAGACCAGAGTGGTATACGACCGAGAAACCGCGACCAACACCGACGCCTTGCAGGAATTCGTTAGACTTTGCCAGATCGCCATACTAGTCCAACCTTTCTAGAAGAGACGATGAAGCAGTTAGAGATTTGGCCATCGTATAGAATACAACGAATCTACACTAGACGAGCATTTTTGCAGAAAGATACAGCTATTCTACACTAGACAAAGCGGGTTTGCAAAACGAGATGATAATACAAGCAACATTTGCGGGAATGGGCATACGAGCAAAGAAGTCCAAGAGGCCTACGAGAACAACCTTCTGTCCGACATTTCGAAAGTGGCCTACCTCGCAAACAATAAGGGTCGCACACAACTCCGCCCACTTTTCGGTCTCCAAATTTGTGTGGACGATATCTACATCTACCGCCTATTCGCAAGGCGGACCTGGTGGAGACAACAGGCAAACTTCTTTGGACGTCCGGCGAGCTTGGTTCGGCGAAGCTAATTCTGGCCGCTATCTCTCTGACAATTCGAAATGTGCTGCCCCAAAATGGCGATTAGAGCGAAAGATATGTCCACACCAACATGGTCCACATCGTTGTATACAACGAGCAGCACGATTCGCACCACCGTCGCAGAAATCGAGGCGAAGACAAACGAGGCCGCCAAGAAAAACTGGTTGGAACTCTGCGGCAACGAGGAACCTGCCGGACTGTTCGTTACAAAGGCAGATGTTTCCGAGATTCAGATCGGAGAATTGCAAGAGGTGCTACCAGCACACGAGAAACGTTTCCTTGCCAATGGATACGGGATTTACTCCACCGACTACACGCAGGACTTTTCGGGTGTACTCGACTTCGAGTCTCTCGTGAAGTATCTCTGAACGGAGAAGGGATTTTGTGAGCAGGGCACACACCACTGTGCTATGTACGAAGACCAGCAAACAATCTAGGAAAACAGCAGCTACGTTGGCAACCACGTCTGTACATGTATGCACAACGATCCACACGGCTGCACTCCTCAAGCAAAAATCTACAACAAAGTTGTTTTGAAATTCTAGGCGGCAGAAGTGTAGGCTACCATCGGTAGGCACGTGGCCGAATATGTGGATACTCCCAACAAGCATCTCTACAAGACATTCTAACACCCAGATGTGCAGGAGTGGGTTGATCTCGAATCAAGGTGTCGATATACGGCTGTTTCGGCGACCACCCCTCGGCCGATCGGCTGAGAGCTAGTCGCCGAAACAGCCGTATATCGACACCTTGATTCGAGAGCAACCCCACTGCTGCACATCTGTGTGTTGGAAGGTCTTATGGAGATGCTTGTTAGGACAATCCACATAATCGGCCAGGTAGCTACCGATGGTAGCCTGCATTTCTCCCGCCTAGAATTCTAAACAACTTTGTTGTAAATTTTTATTCAAGAAGTGCAGCCGTGTGGATCGTTGTATATCCATGTACAGACGTGGTTGCCAACGTAGCTGCTGTTTTCCTAGATTGTTTGCTGATCTTCGTACATAGCACCGTGGTGTGTGCCCTGCTCACAAAACCCCCTTCTCCGTTCAGAGATACTCCACGAGAGACTCGAAGTCGAGTACACCCGAAAAGTCCTGCGTGTAGTCGATGGAGTAGATCCCGTATCCATTGGCAAGGAGACGTCTCTCGAGGGCTGGTAGCATCTCCTGCAATTCCCCTGATCGAATCTCGGAAACATCTGCCTTTGCAACGAACAGTCCGGCGGGGTTCCTTGTTGCTGCAGAGTTCCAACCAGTTTTTCTTGGTGGCCTGGTTTGTCTTCGCCTCGAATTCTGCGACGGTGGTGCGAATCGTGCTGCTTGTTGTATACAACGGTGTGGACCATGTTGGTGTGGACATATCTTTCGCTCTAATCGCCATTTTGGGCAGCGCATTTCGAATTGCCAGAGAGATTACGGCCAGAATTCGCTTCACCAAACCAAGCTCGCCGGACGTCCAACTAAGTTTGCCTTTTGTCTCCACCAGGTCCGCCTTGCGAATAGGCGGTAGATGTAGATATCGTCCACACAAAAATTTGGAGACCGAAAAGTGGGCGGAGTTGTGTGCGACCCTTATTGTTTGCGAGGTAGTCCACTTTCGAAATGTCGGACAGAAGGTTGTTCTCGTAGGCCTCTTGGACTTCTTTGCTCGTATGCCCATTCCCGCAAATGTTGCTTGTATTATCATCTCGTTTTGCAAACCCGCTTTGTCTAGTGTAGAATAGCTGTATCTTTCTGCAAAAATGCTCGTCTAGTGTAGATTCGTTGTATTCTATACGATGGCCAAATCTCTAACTGCTTCATCGTCTCTTCTAGAAAGGTTGGACTAGTATGGCGATCTGGCAAAGTCTAACGAATTCCTGCAAGGCGTCGGTGTTGGTCGCGGTTTCTCGGTCGTATACCACTCTGGTCTTGGTGCGAGTGTTGGCAAATACTTTGACCCTTGTGGGGACGCCGGTGTAGGGCGGTGGCATATCGACGGAGTGTTCGGTGGTTTCTCGATCCTGGCCATGGGTGGTGTCTTGATCTTGGGTGGTGTCTCGATCTCGATCTTTGGTGGTTTTTCAATCTCTGGCGGTTTTCGATCTTTGGCGTTTCCCGGTTTTGGGTGGTTCTCGATCTTGGTCCTGGTTGGTTTCTCGATCTTGGCCCTGTTCGGTTTCTTGACTTTGGGCGGTTTCTCGATCTTGGTCCTGGGCGGCTTTTCAACTTTGGACGACTTCTCGATCTTGGTCCTAGTTGTTTTCTCAACTTTAGGCGTTTTCTCGATCTTGGCTCTGGGTTGTGCCTTGGATGGTAGCACACAGGTCTTGTGTGGCTTCGTTGTCGCGTTTCTCGCTTGGTGCAGTACCATTCTTGGTGCATATATTTCATATCTAGGAAATGTAGAATTGGGCGGCAAGCAAATTGTGTTGGTGTGAGTGGGAGAGCAGAGGTTGGGTGTGAGAACGGGGTTGCCACCCGGGCTTGTAGGAGGTACATGGGCTAGATTTGTAGGAATGTGGGAGGGGTGGGCTGGTTTGTGGTGTCGATGAATGGTATAGGTTTGTGTGGTGGAGCACAAAACTAGCTGAAACAAAAGTAGCTCTGACTGAAATGCGCACTAGTAAACTGAAACCTCGACATAGTACAAGAGGAAATAAATGGAGCATGAGGGCGCTTCTGAGTCGATAATCTTGAAGGGATGTGATTTAAAATGTCGATTGACTGATTGATTGACGGGTTGATTGATTGATTGACTGCGCTCAAAGCCCATATTTACCCTACTACTCCTTTACCTATATTTCAACTCATTGGGGTCTCTCTCCGTACAAGGTAAGGTCACACTTTTCTACATTTTAAGTCTTTGAGGTCTCTTTCCGAACAACTTAAGGTCACTGTTAACCTATTAGTCTACGAAGATAGTAAAGGAGTGCCCTTTAAGATGAAAATAAGAGTTAATAGCGAATATGTTTGTCAGAAAAGAAAAAGATACATTTGAAGTGTCAGCCCAACAGGCGACGTAACAGCATGGCATAAACACACGTCACCGACAAAACAACCGCAGCAAAGAACCAGCCAGTCCCAAAGGGACCAAACACGCCTGGTTCCGTAAAAACAACATTCTCTACACGGGGGCACAACGTCGAGGGCACCATAACTCTACACCAAGACCGTACCGGTCAGAAAGCTTAACTGCGTCTCTCTTTCTAAAACCAGGCCTCACCGATATTATATAGACTATAGTTTCCCGCCAGAGCACTAAGTGTACTATCCTTCAACCAGAATACCAGGTCCGCTTGCCCTTGCATGCAACATCACCCTCTCCCATATTTCGACTCCTTGGGGTCTCTCTCCGTACAACTTAAGGTCACCCTTTAATATACATCAACTCTGTGGGGTCTCTATCCGTACAATTTAACGTCACCCCTTCCTATATTTAGACTCTCTGGCGTCTATCCGTACAACTTAAGGTCACCCTTTTCTGTATTTCAATTCTTTGCGGTCTCTCTCCGAACAAGTCAACGTCACCCTTTCTTATATTTCGACTTTTTGGTACAACTTAGGGTCACCATTTTCCATGTTTCAACTTCCTGAGGTCTCTCTTCGTACAAGTTAAGGTCACCCTTTACCATATTTCAACTCCTTGGAGTATCTCTCAGTACAAGTTAAGGTCACCCTTTCCTATATTTCAACTCCTTTGGACCTTTACGTACAAGATAAGGTCACCCTTTCCTATATTTCAACTCCTTGGAGTCCCTCTCCGTACAAGTTAAGATCATCTTTCCTATATTTCAACTCTTTGGGGTCTCTTTTCGTACAAGGTAAGGTCACCCTTTCCTATATTTCAAATCTGTGGGGTCTATCTCTGAACAAGTTAAGGTCACCCTTTCGTATATTTCAACTCCGTGGCCTCTCTCCGTAAAACTTAAGGTCCCCTTTCTTATATTTCCAACCTTTGGGGTCTCTCTTCGTACAAGTTAATGTCACCCTTTCTTATATTTCAACTCTTTGGGGTCTCTCCGTACAAGTTAAGGCCACCCTGTCCTATATTTGAACTCTTTTGGGTCTCTGGTACAACTTAAGGTCACCCTTCTGTATATTTCAACTGCTTCGAGTCTCTCTCTCCGTACCATGCAGTTAGTTGGTAGAGCATGACGAACGTCCGGCTAGTTGTCGATCCTTAAGGAGTACGCAGAAGGCATTCGTCGTGTGTCTGTCTGCAGATTGAAGCGTCACCAGTGAACACAGTCGAGGTCACTCCAATGACCCGCTTCGGTCGTCCAACGCCGATACAAAAACACCCGGCTGAAGCCGGAGTTCACGGTCCGCATGTTCCAGACTCGACTATACTTCAAAAGCGTGAGCTTGATGCAGTCATGTAGGCCAAGACGACTTGCAAAAAAAATATCTTCAAGCGCAAAAATCCTTGGCAAAACGGACGAATTAGTCCGGTACTGAAACCTAGCTCCAGAAAACTCCAACATGTCTGAAATTACTTAGACGAAATGACGCAGAAGTCGATCAACGACCGATGTGGCCGATGACATGCGCAGAAGCCTAATTAATGTCTTGTGCATAGCTATAACGGCGCAATAGAAGTTGACAGATTAGATTATTTATACACCTTAAGCTGACTTCGTCTTATCCCCTACCGATTTCAGCTCCTCCTCCCGTAACATTTCATCCTCTGCTATTCGTCTTGGAAAGAGAAAGGAAATAATGACATGTTGAGCGGAGAAACATACTACCCGCTCTTCAGTCCACCTCGACCTCTGCTCCTACAGGAAGCATAGCAACTGTTTAGATACTCTTACGATTGTGTTCCAATAACACAGATGCATATCTCTCGCCAGGTGTCGTTCGTTGTTCCAGCCACGAGAATCGCCATCTGTCGATTGATGTCGATTTCCCGGACGGTTCCTTGCGACTCCCGACGACAACAGTGAAGGGAAACTTTGCAGCGATCATTCTACCGACAACAAAAGACATGTTAAGTGTCGTTCTCAAAAAGTCACCAGGTTTGACTAGACTGGGGAGCATTAAAGTTCGTGTCCATAGGCGTAATTTGTGGGGTGTACGAGGGGTACCCGTACCACCCACTTTTTGGACTAGGGGTACCGTACCCCCCACTCTTTAAAAATGTCAATCAATATTTTATTATTGTGCTTTCCCAGAGATGGTCTACATGTGAAAAACGAAAGTGGAAAGAAATTGGTACCCCCACTTTTTAGACCAAAGTTACGCCTCTGTTCGTGTCTATTATTCAGTGAACACCATCCGTTCAACTATTTATGTCTACGATTTAAGACATCAATTCATGGATTCCAGATTGATGCATTTTTATGACTGTGTTATAGAAGTCATTAGAATGAACTAAATTGGGACGTCGGTAATACCTATCAGCGATTTTTGACATACCTAAACGTCCATATACAATTGTTTAGATACGAGTTTCCGCATATTCTCAGTTCCTTCCGCATATTCTCAGTTCCATCACCAATACCACCACTCACTCACCGTTATCTGCCTCAGGCTTATCTACTTATCACCCACAGACTCTCCACTCCAAATTAAAGTCCCATCTATTACAGAATGCCTATCCTAATCCATCCGATCCTCTGCCTTCCAAGCCTTTTCGTCCTCAACGAAACCCGCCGTAACAGCTACTCTACCGCTCTCAAAATTTGCAAAAAAACTATGAGATTTGTAGCTTACAGATCGTTAACTCGATCTGCGAATTGCAAATTTCGATAAAAATTCGATAATTTGAAATCATTTTGGTTGACCTGAAACATTTCAACGAAGATTCGATCGGAACAACAGTTGGCGGAGCATAAATCGGAAGAATTTCGATGAAGAACGACAAATTTAGCAAAATGTTCGAACGTCTGCCTCTTTTGAGATCAGATATGAGCTGCGAATAACAAATCCAAGGAGTAGTGACAATAGGCCTACGATGACGCAATCTTTACGTCATTTTGGCCTTTGACAAACTTCCAACGTTTGTCGTTAATCGTTATTAGACTACAGCCAAAATAACTAGGGACCTGGGAATCGCAAATTTTCCGTCGAATCGAATCTCGAATCGAATCGGGGGTTAAGGTACCAAAACTATGTTTTGATATTCATGTAGCCTAGGCCTAGTGTGTACGTGATAGCACAGGCGTACCACAGTATCAATATATCAATAAAATTTCTGCAGTTTAAAATCAATTAAACTAAACATCAAGCTAATTAGCAGAATTAACAATAAAAAATAATTTATGAGTTTAGTAAGTAAGTAAGTATATTCTTATATTTATATATAAAAATATATATTGATTACTTACATCAACTACCGGTACCTTTATACAACTCATCTAATCCTTTATAACTCGTGCAGCAACCATTTTATTGTAGGGCCTATT